>CAIGRS010293511.1:0-10341 GCA_903798395.1 Fraxinus floribunda
TCTGAAACTTTGAAACTTCACTGACTGTTTTGTTATTTTCACGTAACTTCGGTGACTGTTTGTGAAATTAACCCATTGTATAATAGTTTCCCCTGTAACAAATTCAAATATAAATTTATTTCTTCTTCTTCTTTTCTTGTATAATTCATCTTTGCAATTCTTCTAAATCCTCTCTTCCTTCGTCTTCTTCTTCGTCCTCCTCATTTTTTCTTCTAGTTTGAAAAAAGCACCGATGTGACACTTGTTTCCTCGACACTTGGAAAACCGTTATGAAATGTTTTTCTGTAACAATATTTAGTCAATGTAGAAAGCCTAAATTTGTGTAGCATTTTAATTGTTCTTCTTTTCTTTTAATGTTTCCTCCAGTTGCTAACCTCAAAATTGTAATTATTTATGCAGTATAATCGATTCTTGATTCAGCAGTTAAATCTGATGAAATCTGAGAATAAGAAGCTGACAGAATTAATCACTACTGTGTGTGAAAATTACAACAATTTGATGCAAAATCACTCAGGAGATGAACTCTTGAAATCAAGAAAGAGAAAGGCTCATTATACAGAAAATTGTGACAATTTTGTTGGAAAAAATGTAATCACTTGTAGCTGCTGTGATAAAGGGTCAACTGGGACACCAAATGAAATTGTTTCAAATGTTTCAAAGGTTCATGTACGCATTGATCCATCTGATATGAGCCTAGTAAGTTAATTATTGAGCTCAAATCATACGACTTTATCAAAATTCGTTGAATTGCCTCGTCTGACAGTTAACTCTTGAGGAGGAAAATAGATGATTTAGTGAAAATATTGTGTTGTCTGTCTTACCGAACAAACCATAAAGGCCTAACGCAGTTTTGACTACAGGTAGTAAAGGATGGATATCAATGGAGAAAATATGGACAAAAGGTTACAAGAGACAATCCATCTCCTAGAGCCTACTATAAATGCTCTTTTGCCCCAACTTGCCCAGTCAAGAAGAGAGTGAGTTCATTCAATGGAATTTAAATTCTGTTTTCAACGTGTTCGCACGTAGTATTAGATTGGACGAGACACTAAAATGGACAAGATTTTAGCCCATTTCTTTAATACATTAGTGCAGTTAAATCTGCATGTTTGAAATTTTTTTAAACGCTACTGGTTAAACCATTTTTTATCCACTCATTTCTATCGATATATAAACATTTTCCAGATATAATCTATTTTACTAACATTCCATGAGTTTATTGCTCCTAGCGATTGGTGAGTGAGTTGTGCACATAGTTTAACACATACACAACATCTTTTTTTTCTTTTCTTTTTTTCTTTTATCAAAACTCGGACAAACTTACATTATAAGTTATGTCAATACACCCTTTCAAGTGCAGCCATATTTATTTTTTCATCCTATGGTCAGTACATGCACACTTCCCATATATGTACGGTGCGAGACTTGAACTCATGATGCGTATCTATTAGAGACACGCATACTTATTTATGTCTTCCACGAGAATACTGACTTATTTGAGGAAATAATTGATTTATACTCGTAGGTGCAAAGAAGTGTTAATGATCCATCACTTTTAGTAGCAACTTATGAAGGCAACCACAACCACAAGAAGCCTTCTGAAGATGAAATTTCATTAGTATTGTCAAAGGGTGTAAATGAAATTTCATCCCCCAGTTGTGTCTCCATATCCATGGTCGAACAAATGGCATCTACTTTAACAAGAAATCCCAATTTCACAGAAGCACTAGCAGCAGCAATTACAGGGAGAATATTAGATCGTGAAAATGAAGAAAATTGATGCAAGAAAATTTCAAGGATTTCCATCTAATTTATTGGCATCTGGGTTGATTTCAGAATGTAAAATTTAGCCAAAAACGGTAGAATGTGCAATTCTAAACGTATAGGAGTAGTAGATGTTGTTTGTGAATCGGTATTGCTGTTAAGTTTTGTTCAACTTGTTGAAGACGGTATATAAATAAATAAATCTATTCCCTCAAATAGCTTAGAACTTTTGAATGAGAAAATTGATCGTGACAACAAAATGGATAAACGTTGTGTTCAAATCTTACTACCAAATATTCATAAAAGCTCCTCATATGTCAGGTCTCTCATGATAAAATGAATATGATCCGCATGGTGAATTATACAAATTCATCCCATCCACGATGACGTTTGAGTTCGACTAACTTACAAGCATTTTTTTGGACATGTTTGAATGAGTTACTTTTTTCTTAAAAATGCTGCTTATTTTTACTGTGCAAAGTTAAAAGTTAGTGTTAAAAGTAACTTATTTCCAACTTTAATCAAGAAATACACTAAAACCAACTTAATTTATTATAAGTAAACATTTTAAGCTTAATCAAACACAATGAAACATTTTCCATGAAAATTGAACAAAGAAAGAAAACCATAAATTGGAAGAAAAAGAAAACTAACAATTTCGTATAAATACATTATTGCTGTTGTCTATTTGTGCAATTACAGCAGAACCTTACACTCCTAAAGGCTACAAACTACAAAATTTGCAGAACAACAACATTAGTAAACAAAATCTAGTTGAGACCTCTTCAATATTTTCAAAAAATATAATGTTCCAAAGTAACTCAATAATTCTTACTTCTAACCTCTGCCATCAAACAATCAGGTAAAATCATAGTACATTTGATCATTTATGAATTTATAATCGCAGTTCTGTACAACACGAGTCAGAAACTACAGAGTGGAGCATACCATTTGAAAATTGTTGCCTTGTTGCTATAATTTTACGTAGAACATTAAATCCTTTCACATGACATTCTTGAAGCCAAATAAAACAACGTTAATCATTCTGATGAACAAATCCAGCTAACATGTGATCTGAATGACATCTCGGGAAGGATTGAATATAAGGAAATGGCTATCAGTTTGATTGAATCAAGTGTTGACAAAGAACTTTTCATTTCACTACTTTGTTTGAATCAAGTGTTCAGACATTTTGGCCACGCTTGTCTTGTTATTCTCGTTTTGAGACTCTTTTGTGGACGAAGAACTCAATTTTGCCTTCTCATTCTCTGACTCTTTGAGGGCTTTTTTCTTTTCAAGTTCAAGTTGCTTGCAGTTTTCGTCATGAGCCCGTAGAAACATCCTCACGAAATTCAGCAAAGTTGATACAACTGCAGAAACATGTGAAAACGAAATATCAATTGTGTGAAACAAACATCAGAGGGAACAGAAATTTAACAGAAAAATCATCGAACAACAAACAAACCCATGGTGAACTTAAAGAATCATTCGCGAAAGCTCGGGCTGCCACTACTCATTAAGCAGGAAATAAATGCATAAGAATGCATGCAAAGAGTATTGCGTGGTTTCTGTCTCGTACAAGCATTCGGTGAAGTATTATTTGATTGATTACTCTTACATACGAGAAGTCAAAGGATCCATAAGAATTATAATCGAAGGTATAATACTAATCAATCTTTGATGGGCACCATCCATCCATAACATGACATCCATCTTTCTCCTTGATGAAAAAGTAATTTACTTGTTCATTAACAATAATGTATTAGGTTCCATTGTCAGCCATTTACTCTTTCTAAGCATCAACCCTTGAGTTTTCCCCAAAAAGAACCAAAATTTGTCTCCATCTAGTTTGATGCACTCCGATGTTCGGAGCCTCTCTCGTATAACTATTATTTCACAAACTCAATGGCCAATACCTTCATAGATGAATCTTCCCAAACAACTTGTGTTTACCTAATGAAATTCAAATATGAGATCTTGTCTATTTTTGTATATCTCAAAAACCAGTTAGCCCTCAGTTTAGGAAAATTTAAACATTGAGGACTGATGATGGTAAAGACTAATTCAATCAAGAACTGACGAGGTAACTGGAACAAAAGGGAATTATACATTACTTGTCCGTGGAGACACTTCACGACAAAACTAGGTGGCTAAGGGAAAATTAACATCTCTTAGAGATACCTCGGGCTATTTTGTTTCAAACATAAGGGGCTGAAAGAGACTAGAACGATAACAAGAATTCTTGTACTTGACAGTGTGAATAATATATTCCAAGAGCATTCATAAGTAAGAGGTTTATACTTTGTTATAGTTGAAGAATTTCATCCATAATCATAGATATGTAAGGGATAACAGCCGTAAGTAACAAGTAAAATACAACCTTAGGATATGTACCTTGAGTCTTGCAATTTTCACCAGAAGATATTTGCCAAAGATTTGGCAAGACAAAATACTTTGAGAGGGATACGACAGCAGCGAGAAAAAAGCTGCACGCGTCTATTGTTTTACTATTTAGAGAGGAATAGGATTGTTGAGAGAAAAAGTTGCAAACATTTATTTATTCAAATTTATTGTTCAACACCAAGTGCATGTTTGGCAAAGCTTAAATTAAAATTTAAGAGGATCAAACTTACTTTTTATTCATAAATTCAAAGGACCCACAACTACTACCCACTCGTTATCCACACATTTCATGGGACCGACAATTTATAGTTACTGAAGTTTTAATTTAAGCACTCCCAAGCTTGCTTAAGATACGAGAAACAAAGCTCTAACAAGACGAAAAGAAGCAAACAAATTATTTTAAAGGGTGTGTGATGGAATATTAGAAGATACATTATTATATTTAGTTTTCAATTTTGATGTTTAATTTAGGAAACATGATTAGGGATTGATTTTATAGTATTTTCTTACTTCAATTAGGACTAGTTTAAACCCCTATATAAAGGGGGGCTTAAGCCATGTAATTGAGACAACTTTGATATATGAAATAAACAGATTTTCTATTGCCCTGAGTTCTTCTCTTCATTGCACCCCTTTCTTTCTCTTCTTTTCTTCCCTTTCCCCTATCCTATCATTGTTCCATAGCATCCTACGTCAGTATGACGGGAAATTAAACACCTTCAGATGCCTCCATGCGAACCAGATTGAAACAAATGTATAAAAAAATTACGTCATAGCGTGATAAAACACCAAATCTGTCGTCAAAACTTTTAACAGCAATACCTTGCTCAAACGGGCAACGAGCTGGATCTTCCCCAAAATATAGAGCCAGTGCATCTGCATTCCTCCCCTAGAAACTCCAAAAATTTCTCGAATTAGCTTCTATATATGAACATGCAAAGAGGGAAGGCATACAAATTCATAGGCCACAGAAATACCACTCCAGAATATAGTGAAGCCAGAGATCTCACTTCACTTTCAGCATAACCAAGAAAGTCTTTTAGCATCTAGCATTTTCAACAGAAAATGGTTAGTCATTAAGACTGACGTGCATAAAGAAGAAACACGTAAATATGGATAGTGAGAGAGCGGTATACGTCTGAAATAACTTACCTTGCTTTAAAAACTTAACATTAATATTTGTATGCGATATGGTAGCAAAAGGAATAATGGAATCACATATTTCTAGTCATGTATGAAATATAAGGACAAAAAAAGTGTGAACTAATGTAAGAGGCCGTGACTAGTTGTGAGTTCAATATATTTTTCTCCTTTAGCATAGAAGAGATACAAATAATTTGAGTAGATGTATCCCTTACCTGGTAGAAATGGCCCATGTAAAGAGCTTAGTCAAATAAATAATCAACATTGATAAGAAAGAAATTGCATCATTCATAGAACATGAGTAGCATTGGGAAGATACCTTGCAGAAGTTATCTGAGACAGGACCATCATTTTGAGAGGCAGCCAGTTCCTGCATAACTTTTTCCAGTCCTTTGCTAAAGGCTTGCATTTCCTCCGCCAAATACTTCAATTGAATCTGCATTGCAAAATTACTGATCATGTTAATAGTCAAGTAATTCTAAAAAGGAAAAAAAAGTTTTCCTATAATGAGAAAGAGAAGTGTACCTTTGTTGCCACCTCCAAATTTCCAAGGTCTTTCTGAAAATCCAAGACTTCAGGCAATTTTTCAGCAAGCACCTACAGTTTCAAGGAACGCACGGAGTGGGAAATCGGGCTTTAGAGAGTTCTTCAACACAAAATTGGTACTAAAGAGATAAACTAAAAAAGCGGTGAAGATGAAATCAAAAGGCCAGACAGAAAAATCTGAAACCATAGTGAACTCTGGTTCCATGATAAACATTTTGACTTTGTCGTTAGATCTCATATTAAGTGTAGTGTATATAAAACTCATATAGCACGAGATAATTATCAAAACATAACTCATATTGTACCTTGCACAGATAGTGCATGAGCGTCAGCTTGTTGTTACGTGCTCGTGTTTCAGTAAGTTTCAGAAGACTATCCAGGCGAAACCCAACAGCAGAACCTAAAGTATGAAGGTATGAATTATCCAATTTAGCAAGGAACATAATATGGAATTCAAGCATTTTCAAGAAATAATTGTATGAGTTAAACAAGCACTGCAATCAGAACAACAGAACATCCATAGAAATTTGTAGAGTGGAAATCTCTCATCCTAACGTGAATGTGTCGGACTGACTCTAAATGATCATGTAGGGTTAGCACTAATGTAACTGGAATGGACAAAATCAAACCAACGAGCTGATCAGCTGAGCCAGTAGCTCATCAGGCTATCCTGGAACTCGGGTCGCACTAAGTATGAGCTAATCTACCATAACTCAAGCAGTAACCCCCTCGCCAAGGACCTCATCAACCACCTGTGACTGGATGATGCATAAGAACTCAGTTATGAATTGGAACTGGCATAAGGTCCCACCAGTTATAGTTGACCCACTGGCCAAACAAACAGTTTGTCTGATCAAAAGTATGTCCTTGGACAAATATCATACAGGATTCAACATTTAGTACATCACAAAATAGTGAAATACTCTCAAAACCAAGTCCGAACCTAAAGACCCACTATTTAAAGACCAGTTCAAAGCGACTAAAGGTAGTTTTACAAAATGAGATAGCAGGCACCAAAATATCTATACAGAATGGATAGGGACACTGTAAACCTGAAGATATTTCACATTCAGCCCGTGCTAGAATATGCTCTATCAAAGGAGGAAGCATGTTCCACCCAAAGGGAAAAGGACTTAAATCCACACAAGTACTCCAGTATAAATGCTGGTGCCGGGCCCAACTCAGTTTCATTAGTCAGTTTCTAAAGCCACTTTTCCTACTCCACTTACTGTTTTATATTTTCTTTAGTTTCTACTAAAACTGAGATTCATAAACTCTCAACAGGATTGTATAGACCTACTACCAACACCTGCCCAATACATGGAATATCTAACATAATTTTAGATCATATAAAACTGAGTTTCTATCACTGAGTTAAAAGATTACAAGCATGTGCAGAATGCTTCTCGTCTGTCAAGTCTACTACTTTCATAAGTACCACAGATCAATTATAGGCATTCTATTACGCTTATAAGTGTTCGTGCAGTAAAACTAAAAGAATTATTTTTTAGCATAAAAGTGCTACTGAATCTTTGAATGGCATATTCATTTCTCAACTATCAAATGGCAGATTTATCATCAATAAAACTGACACAGTACTGTCAGATCACATGAATTGTTGTTGATGCATAAGCAAATGAAAGTTTTCGATTCTGCTCACCCCTCGCCGTTCCATGATTCAAAGCATTACCCAGTGAAAGAATCGTTTGCATGATTCTTTTGAGCTTGATTGAATTCCTGACCTGGTAAAAACTGCCTTTAGGGAAATACCTTTATAATAGAAGCAAGAGGAAAGAAAGGAGCATAGTTTCTTGCCTCTTCAGATGCAGAATTCACGATATTTAAACTATTTCTCAACTCAGAAACCTGGTGATGAGAATTAAATGAAAAAAAATATCGGTCCATGAAAAAGAGAACAGAATAATTTGATTGATAAATTATAAACTGGAAAAATTAAGTGATAAGAATAAAGAAAAGGGAAAATATAGAATATCATAAAGTTACATTTCTTTCTACCTGGGAACAAAATTGAATTTTAAATGAGAAAACTCTTAGCTTGGACTCTACCCTTGGGACTTTCATTAACTCCAAAAAAAACTGAAACATGTGGAAATAAAACATGTCATAAGGCCGTAAGATGATGTCTTTCCTGTAATTGGGATACTGCCAGTTCACATATTCATGAAATCATGGGAAAGGTAAAAGTAAGAAAAGAATCCCACCCACCTGTTCACATTTTCCAAGGTTCTCCTTGTCCCCATTGTAGTTCTGGAAAATTAAATATTAATCCAGGGGGAGTGTGAAATTAACATGTGAATATGAAGCAATCAAATTATAAAACGAAGCCATCACATGTTTATTGCACTTCAGTTCCCATGATGATAGAAGTCAATAGGATAAAGAGTACTGGTACAAAAATGAAAAATGACTAGGAAATAAAGGTACACCTTGAGAAGTTCCATTTCTTCTTTGGTTGGACAAAATTTTATAAGATTATCAACCTGATCGATGTCCAGTGCTGAGTCATCCATAGTAAGGATTGAATTCTGTCGACAAAATTCAATGTAGCAATCTAAGAGAACACTATAAAGTAACTTTAGTTCGCTATATCATAGTAGATGAGCAGAGCAAGGAATAAAACTGATATGTGAAGAATAAGCCACTTCCATATGCATAAACTAAAACTATCGTAGGAGTATTTCTAAACTACAATCTTTACCCAAAAATCTGAAATGCTGCCCACATATATTAACATTGCTGTGACTGGTACTATGCATGAGCATACATCTCAAGAATGAGATAACAGTAGTCTACATCAGTAGAAAATTCAGACAATGCATCAATAACATCTAAATATAAACTTCAGACTTTCTTGCTCGAAACATTTTTTTAGCAAGACCACTAGCTAATGTCATCAACAATATAGTAAAACTGTACAATTAAAAATCCCAAAAATGTTAATCCCATTGTAATATGTATAGTTAGCCCTAGAAGCACAAGGTTCCAACTGCAAGGATAGAATCAATGGTGAAGCCATATTAGTCTAAGGAGAGATGACCCTCAGGACTTTTAAACTAAAAAGTAACTCCTTTAGATTCATTTCACATGTTCAAAGAACTTTAAGTTGGCCCCTTGAATTTTATACACTTTAAAACTTTAAATGTTTCTCTAAAGTTTCGTGTCGAATATATTTTCATTATCAAACCCACCCTTCCTATCCCCTGCAACAAGCTTTTAGTTCAAATTATAGACCCTAATCAGAATGAGTACCTATTGTCGTTAATACTATCCTATCAGCTGAAGACTGCATACTACATTGTACGTATTCATATTGGATTTTCCTTTTATTTAGTTGTTTCTCCATTTTAACATAGCTTAGTAATTCCTCTGATATTTTTTGGCTAGTCACTACACATGAATAAGTTTGTACTTCAAGTATTATTTGTATTATTATTACAATAACTTTCTTTTCTAGCACAAAACATCTACTGAGGCTCTGCACATCCATTCTGATGTTTCAAACAAAAGTTGTGCAGCGGTGCTATTATCCATAAACAATATCTAAAAGAAATTGAGATCCTTAATAGGAAATGTTTACCCAAGATTTGTAAACACTAAACAACAATCACAACAACCATGACAGTAATGTCATGAATTTAATTGAAAGTGCAATCAAGGAACAAAGTGCAATATTTTTGAAGAAACTAAATAGACACAAAAGCAGCAAATTACGTTTAGCCTACCGTCAAATCTGACATAGGAACCTTAACTTTTGTCAGCATGATTTCACAATTGTATGCCCTTCTTAGTTCAATCTGCAAATAACGGGTATATAAATATTTATAACTGCAGCATATATGTTTTTATTGCGAATGAATTAAGAACATATGAGGTTTCATGATATACAAAAAACATTAACATGTAGAGAAAAACATAAACGCAAGGCTTTTCCAATCATAGGAATTCAGGGTAGTGGATTATTGAGAATGATTTATAAAGTACTGGACAATATAAAGAGATTAATACAAATATTAGGTCTTATTATAAACACAAAAAAGTTCCAAAGGTTCCTGTTCCCATATAAGCAACAAATAACTACGTGTGTACGGCTGCTGTAGATTACATAAAACTATTTTCTGCATATTGCTGGAAAAAGTTTGTCACCCTCACATACCCAAAACAATTTAATAAAAAAGAAAGAAAGAAGTGCAATGTGCCTCTTTACAATCCACATGGTAAAAACTAGGGCTGGCCGTGGGTCGGTTCGGTTCAGTTCGGTTCGGTTCGGGTTTTTTCGGTTCCAAAATTTTCGGGTATTTAATAAATGGAACCGTCGGGTCCAAATATAATTATGGAACCGTTCGGGTTTGGTTCCGTTTGGTTCCGTTCCGTTCCATACCATAATTAAATTTTTTAATATTTACAGCAACACTATATAAATATAACTAATGATATTTCATTTGTAACGTATACAAATTAACGTGG
>CAIGRS010293552.1:0-10441 GCA_903798395.1 Fraxinus floribunda
ACTGCGATAATATTAAAAAAGAAAATGAAAAAATAGCACGAACCATGATGGGCATAAATATAAGCGGCACGCCAGGAATAGATGTGATCGCCCGGCTTGAGGCTGCTCCTTTCAACTCTGTTTGTTTAATTGGCAAGAAACCAACAAAAGCAGCATTTTTACACGGATTAATAATATATAAAAAAGCCAAAAAAAAAATGTTTAATTGCAATTTTAGTACCTGTTTGAGAGAAGCCCCATTTTCTGTGTTGATTTTGCTTCAGCTAAGTTAGGATAAAAAGTAGCAGTAGTGGAAATTTATAAGAATAACTCCTTTGCAGCCTCTAAATGCAATTTAAGGAATTTTAAATGAAGTATTGGAAATCACAAAAGCTGAGTTATTTTGTAAATGTTGTTTCTTCGTCGTTAAGGAAATTAATGGAGATAGGGGTGAGGGTCTCGGTGGCGGTGGCCGTTTGTTTGTACGTGTGATGACGTCTGCATGACGAATTTGTTAAGGATCAAGTCGGTGTGAGAATTCAATCATGATATACTGTGTTGTAATCTTTAGAGCCTGTTTGGTACGGCTTAAAATCCAATTAAAATTGAAAATATGGTCGTTATTGGGCCCCACCCGTCTAATAAAAGTCAACAATAACGGCTCTCTTTTCAATATCAGATGTAAGAGAAAAATATATACATTTTACTTTATGAAACATATTAAGAGCCTGTTTGGTACGGCTTAAAATCCAATTAAAATTGAAAATATGGCCGTTATTGGGTCCCACCCGTCTAATAAAAGTCAACCATAACGGCTATATTTTCAATTTTAATCTGATTTTAATCTCTACCACACACCCTCTTAACATAATATCACATTACTTTATATTATTAAATTGTTTTAAACACAGTCAATTTTTAGATCAAATCATCTTTTATTACTTCATATTATGTCAAAACATATTTTAAAAGTTTTCTGACAAAGAACCAAAACCCGTGAGAATTTAAATGATAGTATCACAATTCACACACAAATGTTTGAACCCCCCTTTTTTTGGTTAAAAATGTATTTTAGAATAATAGATTGATATAATATATGTGGTTAAAAAATAAAGAAGAATTTTAAATTTACGTGTAATATTATTTTATTGAAAAATGTATAGTTGAAAAGAAGAAAAAGAAAAATATATTTTGAAAAAAATAAAGATCAAATAAGGTTTCATTTAGCCTTTGGCCCCACAATTCCTCATTAAATTATAATTGATTTTTCTGTCCCCTCTTATCAATTACACATTCTCTAATAAAATAATATTACATAAAATTCAAAAACTTCTCCTTTTTTTAACCATACAATTTCCAAAAATTACTATTCCTTTTATAATAATGGAGGTTAAACATGAGCTTAATATCTTAAAAAAATAATGTTATTTGCAGTCATTTACTATAGTCATTTTATGTAGCATACATGTGACGATTAATGATTTAATGTATGAGAGAACATAAAACTATCAAATTTATGTATCAAATCAATAACCGTCACACGTATGTTACATAAGATGACTACGGTAATGAACTACGGTAATGAGCGATTACAAATAGTATTACTCCATTTTAAATGTCCTTATAATTCGAGGATTGAAAAAAATTCTAATATATGTTTGTTCAATTATTTTGAAATCTATGTAAAGTTAGGGCTTGTTTGTTGAAGTTGCTTTTTGTTAAAAATATCAAACTTTATTTTTGATCATATATTTCATTACATTCACAATTATTAACCTCACATTTCAAGGAATTCACCAACTTTTATCAATTTTATTTGCTAAAATTTCTCATCAAAGAGGCACTTAATTTATAATGCCCTTGTTTGATTTGACTAAAAAATAGATTTTTAGTAAATTTTAATAAAAGTTGATGAAATGTATGGTTAAAAAGTTGATAAAAGTTGCAAATTCTACTGATTAAAAATGAATATAGGAAAAAATAAGTTTAAAAAAATTCGGGCCAAACATAAACAATGATTGCATTTAATAGGTAACCAGTTTCAATTATACTTCTAAGATCATTCAAGTCATATTTATTGAAAAAAACAAACTGAACAAACAAGAACATAGTTGGAATTTATAAAAATTTTATTCTTTACATTTAAATATGCTCACATTATTTATAATTAGAAAAGTCTCTTGAAAGATTAGAGTAAGTATCAAACTGAAAGATACTATATTGTTTTCGAGTATGAATTCGTGTTAATGTTAAAAAACTCCTTTCTACAATGCATCTCTTCCTTCCCCCTTTTATTCCGTTTTCACGAGGAATTAACCATCGTGAGGAGAAAAAATTCAGCAACATATTCAGCATGACTTCTTATAATCAATGCGGCCAAAGCATTAGAAAAGAAAAAAACACTTAGTCGTAAATTAACAGACATTATTGTGGGATGTTTCAAATTTATTATTCTTGTTCCTGAGCATGTTCTTCAAAAAAAACATGTACATACCAGCATATAACTCAGTTCTATGTTTGCTGTAGTACCATCAAGAGAAAGTCAAGCTCGAGGAAGTTAAAGTAGTGCTCTATTGCCCAGCTGTAAGCACTCTGTCTTAGAGCTGATTAATCTCGCCTTGTCAGCTTTTGCATGAAGACAATTTCTAGACGAGTCCAACACCACGTACCAAATATATAGGAATCAAAGCCATCGGTTTGGAAGTTAATAGGGTAAATGTAGTAAAAGAAGGGGGGATGTTTTCAATCACAGCTCACTCAATTTCGAATCTGAACACTTTGTTCCATAGGCTTTATTACTGTCTTCGGCCCCCAGAATGTGAAATTTCTTATGCAGCTGCTGACAGAAACCAAGAGGAGTTCAAGTTAATTGTGAGTTTTTGAATGGAGAAGAGTTCTTCTGTAGATACTACTGGAAAAAAAATGTGATACAAATGTGCAAAGAATTCTACGTTTCATTCTACCTACTACATAAGACTTTTACACCATATATTTTTCAAAAAGTACAGACAACTTTTACTTAAATTAAGTTAAAACCATATATTACAAAAGGTCAATCCATCAGTAAAAGTTACCGCACTCTACAGAAAAACGTCATTGTATCAACACTCCTCCTTGAGCATTTTGCTGGAGACTCCAAGCATTGATCATAGATGTTCAAATCTCACTTTAGGATGAAGATATCTGCAGTTTAACTCTCTGAATTGCAATACTGAAGACTGAGTTCTTCATTTTTCTCGGCCTCTCTCACTGCATGAAACTTGATCTTTATGTGCTTAGCTTTCCCATGATGAACTAGATTCTTTGACATAGCTATAACTGACTTCTTGTCACAATAAATCTCTGTAGCCTTTTCTGGATTAAATCTCAAATTTGCAGCTGCTGCGATTGCTATATATTTTGCCTCGGCTTGGCTGTGGATTGCGTAACTTCTTGCTTTCTCGAATTCCATGAAAATATGCCTGAACTGAAAGAAAAACAGTACCCCACAGTTCTCTTCATATCATCTACGCAACATGCCCAATCACTATCGGAATAGCCCCTCAAACACCCATCTACAGATTTCTGAAACCACACTCCAAAACCAATAATTCCTTTTAAGTACCTCAAGACTTGTTTTGCTGTTTTGAAGTGGATGTCACTTGAAGAATGCATAAACCTTGAAAGAAGACTCGTTGTAAACATCAAGTCGGGCCTTGTTGAAGTCAGGTACAACAAGTTTCCAATCAACCTTCTATAAGTACCTTCATTCGCCTTTTCTGCCCCATGTTCTTTTGAAAGTTTTTCATTTAACTCCAAGTGGCGTTTCAGTAGATTTGCAGTTTTCCATCTGAAATTTCCTCCGCGTACTTCTTTTGAGAGATGAATATTCCATGGTCATTTGATGACTCTCCATGCCAAGAAAGTAGCTCATAACTCCAAGATCTGTCATTTCAAGTCGTTGCTTCATTTCATCCCTGAAGTTTTTCGTCTTCTTCAGTTAACAACAAATCGTCCACATATAGTGAAATTATCAAAACAACTACATTTTCCCTCCTTTTTACATAAAGAGTGGCTTCATTTTGACTTCTTTGAAATCATTTTTGTTGAAGATAACCATCATTTTTGCTATACCATGCTCTAGGAAGGTGTTTTAAACCGTAGAGTGCCTTCTTCGATTATAAACTGTCTTCCTCTCCAGAAACAATAAATCCCATTGGTTGCTCTACATATATCTCCTCCTTTAATGTGCCATTCAAGAAAGAAGATTTAACGTCCAACTGGTATACTTTCCAACTTCTCATGGTTGCAAGTGCAAGTAGTAGTCTTATTATTTCCAATCTTGCAACTAGACAAATGTTTCACAATAGTCAACTCCATTTTTTTGTGAATATCCTTTTACTACAAGTCTTGCCTTATGCTTGTGGATTGAACCATCAAAATTCAATTTTGTTCTGTAAACCCATTTTACTCCAATGACCTGATTATGAGTTGGTTTATCAGTAAGCTCCCATATACGATTTTTTTCAATCATTGTTATTTCATCTTGCATAGCATCTCTCCATTCTCGACTTTCAACTGCTTCTTTATAGCATGTAGGTTCAATCATAGCCATTCTACAACTTTCATAAATCTCGGCCAATGATTTAGTTTTTTGAATAGGAAATTCTGAAGAAAAACTGGAAGAAACATCAGATTCTTTATCTGAAATTTCAGGAATGGTTTCTTCATTTTCTGCATCAACTATATCTCAAGCCTCAATAGTAGATTGCTTTTCAACCTTTGCCTCTTCCCAGTTCCAACTAGCATTCTCATCAATCTTCACATCTCTACTTACAACGACTTGTTCCTTTTCAAGGTTAAAGACCCTATAACCTTTTGATTTAGAGCTATACCCCCAAAAATGCCTCTCTGCCTTTTCATGAAGTTTCTCTCTCTTCACATTAGGAATGTGAAAATAACATATTGAACCAAAGATTTTGATGTGAATTGCCGAAGGTTTCGTTCCAGTCTATACTTCAACAGGAGTTTTATCTTGTACGGCCTTAGTTGAAAGCCTATTTTGCAAATTCACACTGGTATAGACAGCCTCTGTCCAAAAACTTCTTTTCTCAAAAATCATACATCTTGTTCCATCACTGTTCTTTTTTTTCCTCTCTAAAACACCGTTTTGTTCAGGTTTATATGCCATGTTAGTTTCCGTTCTATACCTTCATCTTCACAAAATTTATCATATTCTTTTGATGTATATTCCATTCCCCGGTCTGACTTTAACTTCTTCAACTTGCAACCAGTTTGAGTTTCTACCAAATTTTTGAATTTCTTGAAGATGGAGAAAACTTACTTTCTACTCATGAAATACACCCATGTCATTTTTGAGTAATCAGCAATAAAAAGAATGAAATATCTGTTTTCACTGAATGAGGGAGTCCTCATTGGTCCACAAACATCAGTGTGGACTAGTTCCAGTTTTTCAGTAGCCCTTGCACCACTTGAGGGAAAAGAAAGTCTATGTTGTTTTTCCAATTGGCAATATTCACATACTTCTTCACTCAGATTTATAAAAGGTAAATCTCTAACCATTCCCTTTTCATAAGAAAGTTTGAGTGATGACAAGTTAAAGTGCCCAAACCTTTTGTGCCAAAGCCAAGTTTCACCAGCATTACTTCTATAAGCATGTGAACTAAGGCAAGAAGAACAATTCAATGGAAAGCTGCAGTTTTTCACTCCAACATTAAATAACTCTGCTCCACATGAATCATAAACCTTACAACTTTTATTTTTAAACATCAAGCAATATCCTTTATCCATCATTTGAGCCACACTAAAAGATTTTGATCTAAATTTGGTACTAACAAGACATTTGAATTAAGGTTAGTACCTTTACTTGTATGCACAACAATAGTCCATTTACCTTCAGCATTAACATATTGTGCATTCCCCATCTTCACTTTGGTTTTGACTCAAGTGTCCAAAGTAGCTAATAGATTGGCAGCAAAAGTTATAAGACTCGTACACCCACTGTCAATATACCAGTCTTTGCTCATTTTCGGTTGTGATTGTTGTGATGTCATAAACAAATGTTCTTCTTCTTGCTTGTCAGTAAAATGAGCTGCTTGAACTTTTTTATCTCTTGTAGAGTTTCTTGATTTTGTTTTATCCTGCAATACCTTTCAATATGCCCAAATTTTTTTATAGAACTTGCATTGCTTCTTGCCATTGTGACAACAATTCTTTTCCAAGTGATTTGTTCCATTGCAAATTTTGAAAGTTGGATATTTTTCTCTTCTGTCAACTTCATTTGTGATAGCCTCAACACCTTTACCTTTGTCATCTTTTCCAACAGGTTGGTTCCTTACAGGTTGGTTTCTTGCAGGAAATAGATTTGCTTTGTGCCTCACTTGGAAAGCTTCTTCAAGAGACTCCTCACTTCTTTTACTAGTTCTTTGTTCATATACTTGTAGAGATCCAATAACCTCTGTCACTGTCAACTTGTTGAGATCCTTTGATTCTTCAATAGCTGAAATTTTTGATTCAAACTAATCAAGATCTTTTCAATAATTCTTTGATCAGAAATTTTTTCTCCATGAAGCTTCATCTGATTCACACTTCTATGAGTTATGAAGAGTACTCCTTAATAGAATATGTTTCAGTCATCTTCAACATATCAAATTCTCTCCTCAAAATTTGTAGCTTCCCTGTTCTAACTCTTTCTGTGCCTTGAAACTCCCCCTGTAACAAATCCCACGCCTTTTTTGTTGTGGTTGCAGCAACAATTCTTGGAAAAATGTTTTCTGATACAGTAGAATGGATGAAAGAAAGAGCTTTATAGTTTTTGGTGAAGTCTTCTTTTTGTTGTTTGATTTGTGCTATATTTTGATCTTGTTCCTCATTTGCAGGTTCAAAACCCTTTTCTACTGTTTCCCATATATCATAAGCCATCAATAAAGCTTTCATTTTTACTGCCTAAAAATCATAACTTTCTCGAGTGAAAATAGGAGGTGCAGGCAAATAAACACTTGTTGCCATGAAAAATATTATCTCAGGCCCTTAAAATCATAAAAGCTATGATACCATGTGTTTTTGAATGAAGAGTTCTTCTTCTGTAGATACTACCCCAAAAAAAAAAACTGAGATACAAATGTACAGAGAATTCTATGTTTCATTCAAAAGTTTTCCTTGATACATACATACACCTTTGATAAGTTTTTCAACCACTCTACCTACTACATAAGATTTCACATTCTTTACACCATAAATTTTCAGAAAGTACAGACAACTTTTGCTTAAATTAAGTTAAAAGCATATATTACAAAAGGTCAATCCATCAGTAAAAGTAATTGCACTCTACAGCAAAAGGTCATTGCATCAACATTAATATTGAACCATTTTAAATAAATACAGTCTGCATTTTAACCTAAATCATTGTCTGTCTTTCTCTAGAATTAAAATGAACGAAGTAAGAAGGCTAGGATTGTGTAACAATCACTTGGATTGAACTCACTCTTAAAGCTACAATGATCCAAGTTCGCACACAAAATTGAAGAATAAGAATGAATAGAACGGGAAATTTGACCTCTTAAAGTAATGTATGGTTTCCCTGTGTTGGCATAGTACTCCATGGATAGACGAAGGGATCTCCAAACGGGTTTGAGGACCCCATTTGTGGCATCTGTGTTTCTGAATATTGAGTTGTATGTTGATAGGGTAACATCATTTGATTCTGCTGTTGTTGCATCATCATTTGCTGTTGTTGGGACATATATGCCATCTGCACATTTATTGGTGGCACAAAGTTATTCGACACGGTGAAGGGATCTTGTTGATCCAATGGATTTGGTACCGCCATTTCGTGTCCATAGCTGGTATTGTAGCCTGCATTCTGCAGCTGTAATTGTCTACGGGCAGCATCATCTTCATATAAGCTATCGAGCAATAGCTTGTCGAATCCCCCAGCCTAATACAGATGACAAAATGGTTTAGGTAATACTATTTCTCACAAGTAATTTAGTACTTCTCTTGTGATGAAGATGAGAGGACAAACCATTTTGGTATCTGCCACTTGGCTTTTAATGTTGCTTTGTGCAGTAACTAGCGCCAACTCCCATCCTGAAGTTTTCCCGATTTCACTCCATGCATTATGCATTGGAACTCCTTCGCTGCCTACAAAAGATTTTCAGACATCAATTTAACATTCTCAGAAATATTTTGCCTTCAGAGGAAAATATTGTTGAATACTAAATTAAAATAAATAAACGTCTCATATCTAACAATATAAGCTTTTAAATGAGACACTTCAGAATGCTCCTGAGTTCAAATCTCGTTGCTACCCCTTTATGGAAAATGTGTATGTCTTTGATAAAAAAAATGAATATGACATGAATGTGAGGGGCGTTTTGAAGACTAAACCAAACTAGATAAATGTGTTCCCTCTATGAAAAGTCCAGCTTTTGGATGAGGTAGTTAAATAAATATTTTCATCATGAAACGTGATTTTATTTGAGGCCCTTACTGTTCATAATCGTTGTCACCATCTTGGATGTGCTTCTTATGAGTCTATTAGACAAGTCCATTTCAAAAGTATTCAGTTATGAACTATGACTTACCCGGTTGAACAATGGCAAGAGCCAATGCATTGCTTTCGTCTAATTCTAGGGCTTTCGGATTTACTTCATTCAGACCCTGAGAAGATTTATATTTATTAGTAATTAGAAACTATAATAGTCGAGCCTCATAACAGAAAAAATGTAAAAATAGAAAGGTTACCAGCAGATCAACAGGCTCTTCAGCTGATATTTGTGGTCCAATTTCCTCTTCATTCTCAGTCTGAGGTTTCTCTAGTGCATCAACCTGCTCTTCTTCACTTTCAACTTCAGCAACTAGTTTTTTGCTTTCTTCAGGGGTCGCTGCTTCAGGTTTCTGAGACTCTTCTTCTGGCTCTGGATACTTTTGATACTCCTTTTATTAACAATGAAAAATTTCATGCAAATTATTATTAATCATTGACTATGGAATGTTTGCCTAAGCTTAAAAGGTGCTTGAAAGCACCTTTTTTGAGAAGGTACTAAATAAGCTGTAAATGCAGTTATTTGATGCAAGTTGATCAACATGTGCAAAACAACATACAGTAATATGGGTGAAAAATGTATGAAATCAAGACTCGAGAAGGCCAAACGAGTAGAAATTTGAAATACATTGCAACATATAAGGTAACTGAGTTTCAGAAAGCACATACTTCCTAAAATGTATTAACTGAGTTTCAAAAAGCACATCCTTCCTAAAATGTATTCTTCAATATGCAGTTGGCACTGAATTGAGGTGATATAGTAAAGAATGCTGAAAAGTTTACAAGGGTAAGATGATCAAATGTCCCTTTTTCATCTTGATAAAATAATTGAGCACCATATTGGCATATAGAAACATTTTTCATTTTATATACACCAGTAATCATAGGTTAAAGAAAAGTGTCGTTTTTGTGAGTTTATGAAGAATACATTTCTTTGATGAAAAATAAAAGACTTGAAGACTATATATGCTTTAAATGGTCACCATCAATATGATGAACCGGAAGCTGTTGAAATAAGATAGTGTTTAATACGTGAAACAAGTCTAGCATAAACATATAGAGAGAATAATTCACAAGTAATGTAATGATGATGATTTTTAGGATAAAAACTAAATTTATTAACGGTGGTAAAAGATAGAGAAGTGTTGTGAGTTGTCTTTACATATACAACACGTGTATACATGGTAGGAGATTATTCTCTTTATTATATAGGATTATTTCCTAATTAGGAATATCCTATGTATGTATATAAACCGATTATGTATCAATAAAATTACAATATTGATTCTCCCAAAATAAGTAACATGGTATCAGAGCCTAATTCTCAAAATTAGGGTTTGTGAAAACTTGGGGGATTGTTCTCGGTAGTGGCAAATTTTTGGTCGGCAATTTCTGTGTGGAATTGACACATACCAGGGTCACTTCCGGTGGTTGAAGATCAGGAGTATCTTCTGTGGCGGCGGAAATTGGTCTGCAACGACGTTCGGGGGTGTCGCGGCTTAGGTGTCTTTCTGTAACAACGTTCAGGGGCGTCGCGGCTTGGTTTTTTTTCTGGTTCGGCCCGTGTTCGTCTGGTTCGGGAGCTTGGTTTGCTCCGGTGTGTCTGTCAGCATCTCTCCCTGTCGTCGTGTGTGGCGACCACAGTGGGAGAGGTCGGGCTCCGTCGCGTTCATCTTCTCCTGTCCGTGAGTCGAGTGCAATCGACTGTGATTGTGGGCTGTAGAAGAAGTGGCTATTCCTTTGGGCTTGAGGTGGGTCAGATCCTTTTTTTTAGTGTTTGGAGAATTAATTCTGTTTGGGCCATTTTATTGGGCCGGTATTATTGTTAGGTTATTATTATTATTGGGTGCTTTGGAGTTCATTTGAGCTACTTTATTTTGTGTCCCTTTTGGTTATCTGTTTATCATGGCTGAAAGT
>CAIGRS010293699.1:0-12339 GCA_903798395.1 Fraxinus floribunda
TGAGTTTGTGATGGTAAGACACGTACTTTGGTATAGTGGTCGTGCTTATATCATCAACAATTTTATTCTGAAAATAAGTACTTTTTTACTTACAATTGAAAAAGTAGCTTATTAAGAAAATCTTGATTTTAAATCTTTCAATGGTTGTGAGTAGTACTAGTCAAACTTCAATTGTCTTCAATAATAATAACTAAAAAAAGCGAGGACTTGTACTTCATTTTTCAATTGACGATTAAGCTAGTTTGTAGATAAGGAAAATAAGTGGACAATAGTATATTCTTTATGTACTTCAAAATTGGAATAAGAAGTTGCTGTAAGAATAGAGCGTCGAGCGTCGTATATGTAGGTATCTTTTCATGGTGATGTGTTCGATAATTTGTTATAAACGAAGGCATTAGGCATGATTTCATTGCTACATTTGTGGAGAGAATCAAGGATACAAAAGTGTTTTAGCACACTATCCATTAATAGTTTAAAATTCCTTTGAATACTTTTTCTGTGTAAATATCATACACGTGTGTGTTCAATAATTTGTTACTTATGGAGAGCAATTTGTCATGAATTTGTCCCTACGTATGGAGAGCACTAGGAACAATAAGTTGATGCAAAAGAAGACATACATGTAGGTCTTCTTCTTGGGGTAATGTATTCGCTAGTTTCTTATGCACGGAGGGCATATGCAGAGAAAATCTAGCGTTCAGACATCTTTTAGCAAACTAACTATTAAACAAGATATACTTCAAAAGACTTCTTTGTATAATTATCTGTAAATTATACACGTGACACGAGTAGTCGAGTATCTTGGTAACTCAACTACTTAATATGATTTGTCGAGCTAGGAACTCAAATAATTAAGAGATTTTGAACCATATTTTATTGGAAACATGTTGAACTCAATATTCGACCGCATTAGTAGTGTTTTACAATCATTTGGCATCTTGAGATTGAGGCCAAGCAAATTGGGTTTTTTTTCTTTCGAGTTATTGATTATTGTCATGAACATTTACCTCAATCAACATCTCTTCGAAAATGTCAAAACGTTAATGTACTTAGGTCCCGTTTGATAGCCATGATTTTCCATGGATTTTTTTCATTTTTCAAATTTTGCACCTGTTTGATAGCAAAATTTTCCTCGAATTTTTTTTTTCACCTTTCCACATTTTCTAGTTTTTGGAGGAAAACATTTTCTTGTTGTTTTGGTTGGAATTGATTTTCCAGGTTCTTAGGCTTTTTTTTTTTCAATTAGAAAAAATTCTATCAACAATGGTAAAAAATTTTTTTTCCTTTAATGGACAGTTTTCAAGCAAAACAAAGCCAAACGAATGGTATTATGTATGGTAATTTTTTGTAAATTTTTTTTTTTGACAATCGGAACAAATTCTAGACTCAATGGTAGAAAAAATTATCACTTTCCTGGATAATTTCCATAAAAAACGAAGCCTAACGGAACCAAAACTTTCAACATTTTCCAATTGAAATTTTTTATCAATTAAACACAATTAATTACAATTTACAGTAAAATAATTTTTAGGCAATTTAATTCCCTATAAAATATTTTCTTTCCACCAATTTTTCACATTTGCAATCAAATGGACCCTTAGGGTTTTATGAGTCGAGTGGTCTAGGTTAAAATATATTATCTACTTATTTCTAAAATTATTAAAGTTATTTAATAGTATATCTTTATTAAACTTAACTCAAATATTTTCATGCAACCATTTATATCGGTTTTTATTGTTTGTTGGTAATTAGGTGTGGTGGACAACAATAAATTTAGAGTAATATTATCCATTTTCAGTGGGGTTACAAACACAGTTTATATGACTCTAAATGATATGTTAAATGAAATGTGAAATGAAATGATTTATTTAATTTCACCTATCATTTAATATCACATTACCGCAACCTAGACTATGTTTGTAACCCCAATGAGGATTAATAGCATTACTCATAAATTTAGAACAAGTCCCAAGGAGAATATTGGTAATAGCTTTGAGTTTTGAGTAAACATTTGGTGTATATTAAAATTGAATTGTTAATAAATTTTGATATAAGTTGATGAAATATGTAATTGGAAAGTTATGAATCTCATTAAACTTGTGATTAAAATTCATTGCTGACTTTAACTTGAAATTTTAATCTACACCAAATCGGAATTGACTGATAAATAGAAATTTTCTTTATTTTTCTTGATGAATTTTTGCCAAACTTAAATAAAATACTAAAAAATGGTGTTGATGAAAGTATATAAAAAACTTAAAAAAGTAACTTTTTAAGAAGTACGATACCAAATCTTAAAAATGACTTTTTCAAAAGTATGCTAGACCATTTTGCTACTTTTAAACAGTCAAACATCATTGTTTGAATTTGCTTATAGTCTATAAATATAAATGCTTAATCATTCTTAAAAATCTATACAAACTTTGATTTATATTTGATTAATCCTTCAAAATTAGTTAATTTCTCTTTTTAGGTGTGCCAAATAACTGCATATTTAAAGCATTGTCACTGTCTATAATCTACACCACGGTTTTTCACAATACATTTTTATATCAACAATCTAAAAATAGAAAAAAAAAAAATACTAATAATTAATTTTTTTTTTTTATTTTTGAAAAGAGGGCAAAATATGCTTATGTGGTAATTAGAGAGGAGATGAATTGAGCCCATTTTTTTTTATACAACTTCTTTAAAACTCATTTTTCTTTGTACTTATTTTCAATTACACATTCTCTTAATAAAATAATTTTATGCTTAAACTTGTAACTTTTTCTCACTTTTTAAGTACAAATTCTTAATGAATATCAGTTTTCACAAAATTTATTCTAAAAAACTATCTCAAACATGCCCTAAATTGCTAAAATTGAAAATCTTAAAAACGAGAGTAATAGAATTCCTCGTTAATATTAATTAAATATTAAGGTCTTATAATAAAGAAGAGAAGCTATCGTTAATCAATTATTCCTTTTTGTGAATAATGCTGTCTAACACTAATCGTAATTTACACCAATTTAGTTTACATTCATGGTATTAAAGATGCATTTTAATTCATCATACCAATATTGGACTTCATAGTCATTTAGACTAGCCAAGTATAATTGGTCTTAAATAATATTGATCCATTCTTGAAGGTATTAATTAAATACGCTAATAGTCGATTAGCAAAAATAATGTTATTTTGTTATACAATCATAGTTTTAACTTTTAAGCAAAATGATGTTGTAGAAAATAATATATGGCAATAGACACGATTAAATATGTGATTAGTTCGCCAATAAATTAAGAAAAAGAAGTAACATTTAGTACAATCGATAGCTTGCCATTAGAAGAGTAAAAACAAGTAAAACTTATTCATATGTGCAACCAATTTATTAATTCAGTCAAAATCAAACATTAATTTAACTATACATTCATAAATATTACTCATTTATTATTCAAAAATTTTATGTGATTTAACTACTATTTTTTTTAGAAACGATTTTCAATTGGATTCTAAGTGTTATTCTAATGTCAAACAAGTTTACTTAAGGTCAAGTAATTTTAGATTGATTGAGGCCAAAAAGCAAGTGAAAAATACTGTTGAGTGAGGTCGAAGAAAGTCAAAATTTCAACATCGTTCAACCCCTATATCTCTCATGTAAACTTGTCGTGGAACACACCATAAAATTGAGAAGATGCAAAAAAAAAAAAAAATTTATTTTAATTTATTTATTTTTGTTTAGATGTATAATTATTGTAAAAATAAAAAAATAAAAATTGTTTAGATGCATAATTATAGCAATCACTATGAATTAATTTTAATAAATTTTATTTTCGATATAAACAATTGCAACCCCATTACTTTTTTATGTTTTGAAGTTCAAATAATTAAAGAGGTCTTGAACAATAACTTATGAAAACGGGTTTCATCTCGATGTTCGACCAAATTAGTGGCTTCGCATAATCACTTGGCATCTCGGAGTCGAGATCAAACAAAATTGGTTTGTTTCAAGTTACCGATTACTTTAAAGAACGATTAACTTGATAATAGCTTTTTAAAAATGTCGAAGCATGGGTGGTGTTAGTGTTTCTTGAGTCCACCGGGATTAGTCATAAAAATCATTCGTCTAGTCATTTCTAATTTTTGGAAAGTATGTTTGTTATTGTAGTTTTATTAAACTTACACAAATATTGGCCTCCGTTTGAAAATAATTTTATAAATGGTTTATAAATTCAATCTAAATTCAACATTTATATTATTTATTGCTATTTATGCATTTCGTGCGATCAAATACTATTCATATTTATAGATCATTTTTAAATTTTCCAAATAGAGGCTTATATATCATCATCATCATCTCGAGCCATTAACACGACGGTTAAAATCTGCTTATAGACATAAATACATAATTATTTTTATCGACACAAACTTTGATGCATGAATTCTCTTTTAATTTCTCTTTTTAGGCGTGACAAATTAGCTGCTATACATTTAAATTTAGAAATGGGCATTTTTTTTTTCCGATCGGTCAAATTTATCACGATTTCTTTACGTAATAAAGTTTTAATAAATTAAATCAATATTCTAAAAATTAAAAAAAGTAATGATAATTATTATTTGTTTTCTGGAAAAGAGAGCAGAATATGCTTTATGTAATAATTGGAAAAAGGAAATCAATAAAATATCTAAAATTGATCAAGAAAATCTTGGCAAAATAAGAAAATCTAAAATTGGATAAGAAAATATTTATAAATGGATATTCATAGAATTCGGAAGTCATTAATAGTAATTAGTAGTTATGGTCTTTTACAATAAAGAAGAGTAATAATTAACTATTCCATTGAGGTCAAGCAAATGGTCAAAAGAATGGAGTAATTTGCAATCCAGTTAAGGTCAAAAGAAAGTCAAAATTCCAACCTTACTTGACGTTTCTTCAGAAATTGTACACGTCCTTTATTATGTCATTGTGTAACAGGTTTTGATAAGTAAATACAATTCTATCAGAAAAATAGGCTGACAAGATTTTTCACAGATATATACTTGGCAAATTTTCATTGACGATTAAAAAAAATAAAAAATAAAAAAACTACCAATAAAAAACTGTGAAGTTAGTCCTGAAACACTTGCGTAAGAAATTGTCAAAGGTGTAAACTACTAGAATATCATCAAGCAAAACCTAGAATAAAATTACTTCATAGACAAGTGAATGAACAAACCTAGTAAAGAATGGCAACCCAGATTCACAAAACAACAATGATCATGTACAATATTGGGTTACAATTACTCACAAGGGAGGTGGATCCCGCGATTAAAATAATAGTGGGCCCCACCTCCCTTATGAGCGGTTGTAATCCAATGTTATAACCCAACATTGTACAAAGAGCATTATTCGTGGTATTTTGATCGGTAGGTAAGGTAGAGGTCAATATCAAATTCTTCACCAAGATGCACGTAGATTTTCATTTAGAAAATGGCTCTATATCCTTGATTTGTGTGTTATGATAGCTGTTGGGTGTGCGATCAAAGTCCCACATTGGTTAGAAGTGGAGAGGATGATGAGTTTATAAGTGTGGACAATATCTCCATTGGTATGAGACCTTTTGAGGTAAAGTCAAAAAACAAATTTATGAGTTTTTAGATCCAAAGTGGACAAAATATCATACTAATGTGAAGATCTGTGGTGTTCATAGTCCTTATAAATGGTATTAGAGCCAAGTCTCAAACTTAGCCATGTAGATGAATTCCTCAGAATGCCGAACGAAGGTAATGAGCCTCGATTTTCTTGTGATAAGATTCGTGGATGAGCTCTATTGGACAAACTGTGTGCTCTAAATACTTCATGGACATGTCCTGACCCCAACACGGTGAAGAGGAGTCACCTAAATAGAGCAAAGCTGGTGCTCTCCAGATGCTTCAAGGACGTGTTCTGACCCAAACACGGTAAATATGAGAATCCTGGTTGGTAGAGAGGACAGATTAATGATCATTTGAAGAAAAGTTTGACAGTCCTTTGTTCGAGTGAAAGATTGTTTGGTGTGCGATCAAAGTCTCACATTGGCTAGAAGTTGAGATGATTATGTGTTTATGTGTGGACAATATTACACCAATGTGAAGATATGTTGTGTAATCCTTACAATAGCTGATAAGCCAATACAATTGGAGAATAATGATTCTTGAAAAAAGTCAATATTGTACGCCTAAAGGTCAGGAGGAAATTATTTTTGTCATCAAAATCCCCATTATGATAACCATTGCCTTGTTTGAAGAAATCCTCATATTGCACGCCTAAAGGTCAGGAGGAAATTATTTTTGTCATCAATCCCCGTTATGATAACCATTGCCTCGTTTGAAGAAATCCTCCCCACCTCGATACTTTTTCTCAATAAGTAGAGAGCGAATACGAGTCCCAAATTTAGGCTGAGCACAAGAAGTAATTGTTCCGACCACCTTTTTTCTCAATGTTAGTGTGCGACTTTGGAAAATTACCAGATTCTCCTAATGTTGGCACAAATAGAGCACACTCATTTCCACGAGCACTAAACTTACCAGCAATATAATACATATCCTGAAAATATACATATACATAAACTAGGAGGGAGAAGGGGCCAATGTAGAGTAAACGCACATTTTGAAGGTGATTTTAATTAAGATACATTATTGTGATACGATAGGTGTAATAGATAAAATGAACTTTCGTGCATGTACATCATGCACTGGCAACTTCCTTCTTAGTCGCACTCGTGTTTCCCATTTGCTTTCAAGCGCTTGGCCTCATAATCTTTCACAGCTGCCTTTATTGCGTCCTCAGCGAGCATGCTGCAATGGAGTTTTACGGGTGGAAGAGAAAGATGTTTTGCTATTTCCCTGTATAAAATGCCATCAAGGAAAACACTTTATAATTGATCGACAGACATATGAATGTACAAATCTAGCAAGGAATGACAACCCAAATTCACAAAAGTAATTGGCGGATAACTGTATGAAATCTAACGAGGGATAACACCACCATCACAGCGAGTCAAATTATTACATGCGTGCGAAAAAAGAAATAACTTCGACTGAAAGGGTTCACAGTAAACCTCTTTCGGTTCTTCGGTCATCTAGAGGTGTATATTCCCATTCTGCCCGGATCCGGTATCATAAGTCATACCGTTTCTACTTTTTCGGGAAAACCGGTTTTCGGGTATCTAGGCATGGTTTATGCCATGATCAGTTTTTGAGCAACTGAATCAAATGCTAATAACCCACATCTACAGGAATCTTTATAAGCTGTCAAGCTTTGCTAATAAATCAACTGTGATAAATGGAGAGTTCTCTCAGAACACCCAAAGGTGAATGCTCATCCAGCCATTGAGTTCTATTAATTGATTGATTCTTATTTTTTTTTAACTCTAAAGCATTCTACAAATTCACTCCTATCTCAAGTATTCCAAGCAAGCAATAAACAGAGAATATAAAAAATACGCATCTTCATGTTATGGGCTCTAGATTATATAAAGAATTCTGATGGCAAGGCAAAGCTGGTTGAAACAAATTCCGAAAGACATATCTCAAGTGCCATAAACAGATCACTTGACAAAAACCCAAGCGACAATTTCTAATGGCGAGGATCAAGGTCCACTAACATAACCACAAAGAACGTCAAACGTCGCAAAGAAATGTGAACTAAAAGCAATCAAAACGATCCAATGAAGGTTTCATGTCACTGAAGATGAACTGAAGGAGATACTTCAAAGATGAGGCATTAAACCAAATTAAAAATTTTAACAAACTTACGTATTCTTGATGTTCAGTACTTCCTCCATTTGTTTCCCTTTCACCCATTCGGTTGCTGGAAAAAAAATATTTGTTTTAGTAGAATTGCTTTATAGATACAATAAACAGCATCATAAAACTGGCATAAAAATAATAATCTTCTACAGATCTTAGTTCAAATAATATCAATGAATTCCAAACGTACAATGAATACAGCATGTCTTGTTAGTTTCCTTCGTCGAAAGTTATTTACTATTGTGCTAAAATACTTACCCTTCACAGAATATATACCTCTTAAAGCTCCAACATTAAAACCATCAGGTAAAAAATATAGGAGAACAAGACACAAGCTCGGATTAAATTATTACTAACTAGAAAACAAAAGTGAAATTAACACAAAAACCACATCTGCTTCAGGGACAGGGTTAGCGACAGGAAAAAAAAACACACATACACTTGGCATTTTCTCATTGGCAATAAAAACTAAAGAAAACATTGCCAATCAAAAACTGCCACTTCAATACCTGGAAAATGCCGTCATTCATCCTGTTTGTTTAGCTTTTTTGCCCATACAAAATGGAATAATTCTTAATGTACAGACAAATAATTTACAGAATGTTTACCAATACTCACATAAGTAGGTCCCGCATTATAATAAAAAATGGACCTATTGGTCCCCCTACCCGGTAACTACATTGGAAGACTACCTTGTCAGGGGATCCAAATTTCTAGACATACCGCTATCACTAAACTAGACCATATGACTTTCTTGGGGCACTAATTAAATATTGTTTAGAACTTAAAACAAACACAGCCAGAAATCCCCAGGACAAATTATTTCAGTAAAGTAGATTACCAATACACGAAATAACCGTTCCCCAGTTTCCCAAATTTATAAATAAATTCAGTCCACGAACAAAATCAGGTTAATAAACATAAATAACAAAAAATCCAGATGATAAATGAACAATTTTTCAGATCAAGTACTTCAACGAAACAGAGTACAGAAGATATCACAATTCTCGTTCACCAATTTCTAAAGAAACACATAAATTCACTCGACTATGATTTTCATTCGTGAATTAACCAACAGAAAATTGAAAAATTCTTCAAAGAACAACTGAATTATGCAGAAACACGAAAATTAATTACTAAAATGTAAAATAACACGCATGCATATAGAGTGCGATTCGTTTCTCAACTTTATACGAACCTACGGAGGAGGAGGCGATGGCAGAGCCACATCCAAAGGTCTTGAAGACCGCATCTACGATTTTTCCGGTCTCATTATCTACCTTAATCTGGAGCTTCATGACGTCACCGCAAGCCGGAGCTCCGACCAGACCCGTTCCAACATCATCCTCGTTCTTTTCGAATGAACCGACGTTCCTAGGGTGGTTGTAGTGGTCAACCACCCTCTCATGGTACATCCGAGGCAGGCCAGCACCACCAACTGCTGCCGGGGTCGCCGTCGCAGGGACTCGCAGCGCCTGACCTAGAATTCTGTTCGTTATGTTCCTCAGCATTTTTTATCAATTGAAAGTGAATTGATGAGTGGAATTTGATGATCAATTTATAGGGGTTTTAGAGAGAAAGAAAGGCGGTTTGAAGGGGACAGGTGGAGCTTTTACCAAGTTGTATGGAATATGATTCTTTCAGGATAAATATGGAGAAGGTTGAATACAAGTTTACGTATCTGTGAGATAATTTGGTAAATGCAGTAATATGATTGGACGAGACTTAACAGGTTGTTCATAGAGTCTAAGTAGCTAGCCTCATAGAGGCTGACTTGTCCAAGTTCAACAAGCTCCAAGTGCCGAGTTGAAGCATTTCCAAGTAGCACGAAGCCCACGAGCTTTAGGTGTATGAGCCGATGCAATTCAAGTTGCTAGGCCGAATACGAGCTACATTGTGGTCGGCTCGCTCTATAGATGTCGAGCCAAAGCAGCTCACCAAGCCTATGCTTTAGGTGTTGAAATCATAATGAAGTTAGCTTGATGTGATGGACCACCCCATGTGTCCTGTGGTCCTTTAGGGTGGCCGCCCAAATACACGAGTCGACAAGTCAAGAAATATAGGTAGCATGATATACTCTCTGCAGCAATCTTGCAACCACAATTACATATGAGACACATTTAGCTTACTTTCCTGTAATTTGACTAAGCCAATAGTTGGCAATCTTGTCGTGCCATATGAGTAGGGGAGTTCGCTTAGCCCATGGCTCATTCCACCACTCATCCGCTAACGCCATTATAGCGGACATTGTACCTTGCATCTTCGTGCCAGATTAGTTTTGGACCAATCTGAGTGTGGATGCAGTGATGATAGGTTGTAGTGTTGATCTATTTGTAGTAATATTTGTGTATTCCACCACTCATCCGCTAACGTCATCATAGCGGACAGTGTATCTTGCATCTTTGTGCCAGATTAGTTTTGAACCAATCTGAGTGTGGATGCGGTGATGATAGGTTGTAGTGTTGATCTGTTTGTAGTAATATTTGTGTAGTGCATTTTTCTGGTTACTATAGCGGTGATGGTGGTGGTTCGTGCGGTGTCGAGGAGTGGTGAGGCAACGTCAATGGTTCCGATGGTGGTGTGTTGGTGTCGATGTGGTGGTTTGGTGGTGAAGGTAGTGAGTTTGGTTTTGGGGTGGGGTGGAAGGAATGGTATAAAAACTGTTTGTGACTAATTATTTAGATGATTGTGACGAATAAATTAGTTAATTTGTAACAATAAATAATATGTTATCAATAAAATAGATAATATGTGACCTAAAAATGTGAAATTGTAACTATTTGTAATCGTGACTTACAATTTTTAAGTTGTGTTTAATTAATTTGACAATTTATGATCAAGAAATAACTTGTAACCAATTAATTTAATAACGTGTGACTGTAAAATAAGTTGTATGTGTGATATGTGATTGGGAAATAATATGTAAACAATTAATTTGATATTTGTGACTGTAAAATAAGTTGACTTTCAAAATTTGAGACCTGTAACAAAAAAAAATGACAAATTAATTTGATAATTTGTGACATAAAATAAATTGTAACCTGTAAAATTTGTGATATGCAATTGAGAAATAATGTGACCAATTAATTTAATAATTTATGACTGTAAAATGAGTTGTAGCCCGTAAAGTTTTTGATTTGTAATTGGGAAATAACAACATGACATATTAATTTGATAATTTATGACCAATAAAGAAATTATGATCTATAAAATTTGTGACTAACGTTTGTAATTGTGAGTAGTACGTAATTGTGACCATAAATTGTATAATATTGCGACTTTAATATATTTAATTTAATTAATGAAATGTAATTAAGATTCGATTTCTGAAATAAAAAAAAAAAAAAAAAACTAATTTCTTAATTTTGAAATGATATTTTGCAACCACCTTATATATGTAATGTTCCCAAAATTAATTGTGTAATCGCCCATACCTACAGACTCTTGTCGATTTGAGTTGGATTTTGGCCTCCAATGATTTGGGTCGATTGGATAAAGTTATAAATAAGTTTGGATTGGTTCGAGTTTCTGGTTTTCCAATCAACCTGATCCACTCAAAAAATTGTAACATGTTTTTTTTTTTAAATCATTTAAACATAAATCTAAAAACAAAAGGAAAAAACAGAAATGAAACCTGATCCTAATTTTTCCTCTCACCTCATACTAATAAATGTATACCTTCAATGTTTTAAAAATCAATTTGGGCATCGACTCTAAAAAGGAAAATGGTCAAGGGTCAAATTGAGGTCGAACCGAATGCCAAAATTAAAAAAATATATATATACATAACTAATAATAATAATAATAATAGTTTTTAAATTTTAATTTACTAATTTAAAGTAAATATAAATGCATGTTTATTAATTAGATTTATTATCAAACTTCAAAAAAAAGTCTCTTTAAAAAGGTTACCAATTGGAAGGAAATCTAAATAGGCTTGTTAGTACAATACGTGAGCCAATCAAGATAGTTGAAATATTTTGTAAAAATAATAATAATAATAACTTATTAACTGGGAATACCGTGTCCGATACTCCGATTTTGTGGTTTACGGTGAAATTGGCCGATTTAATGGTTTATTAATCGATTTATCTTTTTTCGATTAATATATTACGATCCGACCAGATTGGGTAAAAAATTGAACCCAATCCGACCACACACACCCCTAGTTTGGAGGACTAATTTGAGTCCATGACTTACTATAGTTTCAGCTGAATAAATGGAGCCCAATAAAATCTCCTACAAGTATGGGACTATGGGGTGGCTCGTTCTATTTTACTGACATGTTTGATACATTAAATTAAACAAAATTACGTAATAATGATGAACATAAATCTTGGAGCTTTTTCCTTTTTCAAGTTCTGCATCTTTACCCACTCATAGAAGTTAATGCTTGTGTTATATTCTGAAAAACAAATCTTCCAAATCCCACTCTCAACTACTTCAGGCCAAGTGAAGATGGACCGTGGATGTGTTATGAAATGTAACACTTCTTAAACTTGAGATGTACTAAAAATAGAGCTGATGATGGATAAAACACTCGTCTGTGTCACATCCATTAGACTTTTTTTATGGATTTGAAATTGTGG
>CAIGRS010293714.1:0-10026 GCA_903798395.1 Fraxinus floribunda
TGTAATATAATTTTCATGACTAGCTTAGGACACTTATAGAGTATTTAATATACGTCTCTTCATATACTATCTACACTGCACATACTATGATCTTGACAGTGGGGCAGTCACATGTTAGTAGGGAAACTTTGAACATGAATTGTCCATTTTTATTAGACCTAAGCTAGATATTATCCATACATGAATCAATATCTGTCTGGAAAAGATAATAATAAGGGACCCAATATCTTAATACTTCTTTTCAGAGCCTACTTGACTTGAGTAATTAAGCATGTGAGGTTTCTCATAACCCGATACTTATGGTCATCTGACTTGGATTAATAGGCCTAAAGCTCGTTACAAGGGTCATGTTACTCGCTTAATGGAAAGGAGCCTACACTTAAGATGAAAAAATATATGAGCATTCCTATTGAAAGTTGTGATAAAAAGAAAAATATGTGTGCTGTAAGTCAGGGGAGAAAAGAAATTCTCATTAGAAATAAGTTTTCATATGTAGGTTCTAATGTGCTATAAGATTTGACTTTCATAAGTAGAAAAATATACTTATTAGCAGTGATGTCTAGCATGTCCTTTATCACAAATTTAAGATTTGAGGTCATGCTGCCAGAGGATTAGTGACACTTAATACATATGAGTCACTTATATCATTTACACAATGGGTGCTTTAGGTTGGAATTGTGGGAAAGTTTACTGTGCACTGCATATACTTGTGATTGCTTATACCTACATTATTGAAATATTGTATGATTTTGCTTTGTCCCTTGTCATTTTGAAACAAAAAGGAGGAGAAAAATTTTGAATTGCAAAAGCGATTTAAGTGATTTGAATTTGATTTGATATCATATTTTTTTATTTGCATTTTATGTTTGAGGGGTCGTTGGGGTGAGATATAGATACATATACAAATTGATATCATTTTATGTCTGAGGGGTCATTGGGGTGAGACATAGATACATTTACCGACTGCTTAAACACATTGAGAGTTTGTAGTTAGGCGGAGCACATGCATATTTGTTTGATTTCAGTTTCGCTAAATTAAGTTTTTGATGTTTTTATAGTGTCAATGTTTCTTTTTGGTATGTTGTGTTGCATTGATACTATTTCTTAGTTTAGCTTGTGATATATAATTGAAAAAAATATGCTTTATGAGTTACAGTTGTTCAAATGACCTTTTACACTTAACTGTTTGAACTGCGCTCATTATTGATCCTGTTTTCCGTACATTTTACACTAGGTATTTGAATTGTCTATTTCAGGAAACAAGTAGTGAAGATTTTGTTCAAGACGGTTTTAGTTTAAGTCTAAGTCATTATATTGAGTCTCTAATTTTTCATTTGATTACTGCCTTGAATTATATTATAGCTCTGTCACAGAATGTCAAAGGGGGAGTTTGTTGGGTTTTAGTTGATTTTGTAATTGGCAAATTCTGTGAACAAAATGACTTAAATTGATAGAGTGTAAAAGTTCAAGGAGTAATGTACAATTTATTTAAAAGTTAGTTAAAATAGGTCTAGAGTTTCGAGTTTAGAACAAGGAGGAAAACGGCGCGGATTTTTGCTAGACTGTTGCCAAGGGTTGGCTCGAGCTACAAAAACAGAAACTGCATCGCTAGACGTCATCCCTCCTTCGCTGAGCGACATGGTTATACGGGAATATTTTATTTCGCGTTTTAAAGATTTTTTTCCCGACCCATCTTTTTTCTACCATACCTATAAATATTTTAAAGCCACAAAACGAGATTTCTTAAGGTTGAACATTGAACAAACATTATGCTTTCATATTCTCCTCGTCTTTGAAGCTTTCAACCTTCAAGTTTCTTTGATATACTATTCTTGGTGGCGAAAAACATCTGATTCCTAATTCAAATACCAAACCACTACTTCTTACATATCTGTTAAAATTGTTAAAGATCGAGAAAGGTAACTGGAGTTCCAGTTGGTGAAGAACGGGCTGTTCTTCGAGTTCCACAAGAGATAAATGATTTCACAAGCTAGGAGTTGCTACAGGAGGGCAGAATCCAGGGGAGCTTTTGGAAATTGCAGCTGGAATTGGTGTAGGAGCCCATAATTCAAGAGATCTGTCAAAATTACAGTCAGGAGATCGAATAGTATATGTCGTCGTCTAGTCTAGTGGACTGTAAGTCAATCGTTTATAGTGGATTGTTGACAGGCACAGTGCCAAGAGTTTTTATCCAGTTAGGGTTTTTCCATGACCATTCTTGTATTTTTACTGCTTTACTTAATGATTATATGAACTGCGATATTTAAACATATTGACTTGAATGACTAACCATCTAAAGATAATTAATTTGTGACTTGTTGCTAATTAATTAATTATTTTAATTCCGCAAAAAATACATATTCACCCCCCTCTAGGTATTGTTAAGGTTGAACTACATAAATTTCATTACATACATGGATTCTTCAACGATTAAGTTTCTTTTGTTAAAAATAAATAAAATTCTATAAGCTTCATTAGTCAATGAATATTCAAGAAAGATTCCAATATCAAACTTTGGATCAAATTTTCCCAAATTTTCTTTAGTGTTCAACATAAAACATTTATACCCAAACACTTTAAAGTAACTGATATTAAGAACTCTATTTTTCAAAAGTTCATATCGAGTTTTTGTTTTCATTCTATTCACCAAAAATTCTATTTACAACATAGCAAATGGAGTTAATAGCTCTGGCTAAAAAATATTGAAGTAAACTATTTTCATAGTTTGCAATAGTTCATATAATGTGCGATTCTTCCTTTCTACTACATCATTTTATTGAGATATTCTAGTAGCAAAAAAATTATGTTCATATCCATAAATTTTTGCAAAAATCATTAAATGCAATATATTTTCTTTTCAAATTCTCCACCATGATCAATCCTAATGGTGATAGTGTATCCTTTTTTTTTCAACCTTTTTACAAAAGATTTCAAATGCATTTTCAAGTTAAAAAAAATGGGACTCAAATAAATCTAGTAAAATCATCAATAATGACGAATCATAGTATTTACAGTTTAAACTTGTGATTCTAGATGGTCCACAAATATTCTTGTGGAGAAGTTAAAAAGATTAAGTAGTTGAAGAAAAACTCTTTACTTATTTTCTATGCATCACAAATTTTGTTTTTTCAAATTTCAAATTTCACCAACTTTTAACAAAACAATTCTTAGAAATTTTGAAAGTAGGTCCATGCTAATATGACCTAATCATCTATGCCATGACCAAGTATCATATCATAAACTTGACAAAAAAAATTCTCCTCATTCAAACCTAGTGTTTATGACATAAATATCATTTCTTCGGCTTCCTATAAACATCAAATCTTTTGATGTAGTATCATCAATAAGGAACTTGGAAGAATCAAATTTGTCATGATAACAATCATCACACAATTGACTGAAACTAAATAGATTACGTTTAATGTTTTCTACTAAGAGAACATTTTCAATAAAGTGAGATGAATGATTACCAATAATTTCAATATCAATGATTTTTCCTTTGCCATTATCTCCAAAAATATCATGACCGCCATACTTTTATTTTACTTGGCAATAATGCTTGATTTTCGGTCTGTGCTTCGAACATTCACTATCTAAGGTCAATTTGCTATTTATTTTCTTTGGTACCTACAAAAAATAATTCAATTTTGGTCTTTGGTACCCATACAAAATATAATCTCTTTTTTATAGAACAATGAAAAGCTACATGTTGATTTTTATTACAAAAATTACACGTGACATTTGAAATGGGGAAATTAGAGGATTTAACAAATAAATTTTCAAGTGACTTGTTTTAAAAATGAATTATATTATAATTCGGTTAAGGTCAGAAATCCCATCTTTTTTTTCTACCATAATAACACGAACTAAAGAGTTTTTGTCTCTCTGAATCATTAGTTTCTAAGAGGTTCAATTCCTCCTTTATCAAAAACACATTTTTATTCACCAAACATTAAATCAAAATTTATATTGTCTTGAGTAAATTTATAAACAATTTGAGTCAAATCTAAAAATCTTTTCTTGTAAATGGGAATTCTCCTTTACTAAAGAATTGTAATATGCTTTTCCTTTTTCAAAATCATTTTGAGTTTTCGAAAGTTTCTTTACCTCATTTTCCAATATAAAAATCTTCTTTTTAAGGATTGAAAGATTTAAAGCACATGTTTTCAAATTCTTCAAGAATCTCATTATAAGAAGTAGATAATTCATCATATGAACAATTTTCATTTGAATTTACTTCATCATCAATAGCCTGAAGCACATGTTGGCAATTTTATCTTGACTTCCGTTTTCTTCATGGTCATCATCATCACTCGCATCCCATATTGATTGAAGTGCTTTCTTTTTTTATAAATCTATTATTCTCTTCATCCTTTTCTTTTTCCTTTTGAAATCGACAATTGTTGCAGAAACGTTTTCATTTCCTAACAAGAAGAATCGGATCATCAAGTTCTTCATCATTCATATTTTCGCTTGAAGTGCCTTCATCAACTACGAATTTCAAAGCAATTTGGCACCTTTTATCTTTTCTACTTTTCATTGTTTTCACCTTTGTCTCGGTACGATTTAGCTCATATATCATCAATGTTCCATAGAACCCTCCCAATGGATATGTGTTGATATCTTTGATGTTTTCTATCAACATTCTCATTGGACTTCATTCTTTCGAGAGTGACCTAAGCATTTTACTCACAAGTTCGCCGTTAGTGAATTTTTGATCAAATTCTTTGAGGCCATTAACAATATCTGTAAAACGAGTAATCATGTTAACAATCGGTTCATTCTCTTTCATAAAGAGATTTTTAAAATCTTTAACTGAGAAATTTATCTTTGTTTCTTTCACTTTGTTAGTTTCAACATGAGTAATTTCTAAAACACGCCAAATATCATGAGCAGAATCATTTGTACTATATACAATTAAAGGGTGATTATATTACCACTACAAATTTTGTTAGTTACACCACAATTTTAATATTTTTTTTATTTACTTAAATAACCTTAAGTAAAATTACATAAATGGAGTTTAGATATATTTATCACATCAAAAATTTATTCTCCCACCACAATCATAAAATATGCCAAAATGCCAATTCAAATTACCATATTTAGAACCCTAATTCCAACAATAATAGAAAATATGGTGCTGTCAATGAAGAATTTTTGAAATTCTGGTGTTGAAGTTTTTTTTACTCTATTAATCCTTGGATTGTTCAGCAGGGAGAAATGCAATAGCCATAAAATAATCATCCCATGACAAATATCATTTTCGTTTGGTGGGATCAAATGGGTTATGAGGAGAGGGTTTCCTCCCATCAACGACTCAGTTTGCTCATAAGCGCTTGTTGGGGCGATTGGAGTAGAAAAATAGGTGAAATACGATTGTGGAGGCCGCCTCACCAAAAATTGTGGTTGTTGAACTAACACTATCTCTCACGAGTTCATCATCTCCTGCAATTCGCACCGCACATATCATCAATTTTGATGGTTAAAGGAAGATGAAATTAATTTTGTTCACATTCACTGAACACACTACGGCGAAAAGAAAATTGTTCCTTCCATATTATTTTTACCACCTGTGATTGTGTGTTATCCTTCAGTAATGAGGGGAATAAATATCAAAAGAAAGATTGACAAAAATGAAAAATAACTTCCTTACTAATCTAGTACTATGTTTCACTTGTTCTTCATCATATCTCAAGTACGGACATCATCAATTTTGATGACTAAAGGAAGATGACAAAAAACTCAAAGTGGGTGCAAAGATGAGAAAAATAAGTAGAAATATTGGAATGATAAGTACACCACAATTCTATATTTTATTTTTTCATTTTTAGTTTTTAATGGATTAAAAGTATAATTGTAAATTTGTTTTGGTGTATTTATTGAAAATTTATTTTAATTGTGGTGTGAATATAATGTAGTTTATTAAGTAAATTTTGTGGTGGTAATATAATTACCCACAATTAAATTCACTTCTATCTAAAACACAATAAAATTGATTTTTGGCTCTAACATTTAATGACAATTTTTTTTTATCATTTTCATTATATTCCTTTCTAGGTTTAGAAATTATTTGATCCGTTTTACTATCATCTCTAATAACCTTTTTAGGCATATAGGGACCAATTCAATAACGTTCCGAATATTATAATCTATTGATTGAATAAAAATCATCATTCTAGCCTTTCTATAGTTATAATGAGTACCATCAAAGAAAATAGGACAACTCGTAGAACACCCCTCAAGATTTTGAAATATGTGGTTAGCCATTACTCAAGGTTGTAGAATCTTAATTTCAAAATGAGCTTCTTGCTTTGATACCAATTAAAAGTCCAAGGATAACTAATCATGAAGTGGGTAAATTGGTTTTTAAAAATTTTCTAAAGAAATAATCTAAATCCAAGCAAGTAAAGACTAAATAGATCAATTCAAATAATAAGTGCAAATATAGAGATGGTGCAAACGATGTATTTGTGGAGGTTCGATTCAAATCAATGATCTACGTCCTCATCTACCAAGCTCTTCGACACGAGTAAGACATTTTCACTATGTTGATTGACTGATGGTGCAATCTAACCCTTTATAACGCTTTTGGTGACTTACAAATAAGGAACATCGATGATTATACAATGTTTAACTTTACATAACCTCAACATGACCCACTATTGAGCTTTAACGGGACCTCAATATCACTCATACTATTGATCGTTACACACCTCAATATGACCCACACGGTGGCTAACAACAAGAACACCGATTCTTATACAATGTTGATTTTTATGGGACTTAAACACGACACACATTTTATCAAAGCGATTTTACATTGGAATTCCTTTCTTGATAAATAATACGAACAAGTACTAAGAGAGGCTAACACTTCAATGAATATAAATAAATGATAACTCAAGTGTTAGATGAAAACATTTGGTGTATATAATAATTAGAAATTCGATTTAATTAATCAAAGGTTTTCAATGAGAAGATGAAGAGGAAATAAATGCAATATTAGTTCAAAAATCTTCTCAAAATATATATCTCTTTTAATGAATGATTGTACCAAATTAAGTACCAAAAAAGAGTTGAGAAACATTGAGGAATATTATGATTTTACAAGTTTGATTCGATCCATCAAAGTTTTTTATATGAAAGTAAGAATTTGATATTAGAACGGTCAAATTTTGAATCCTTGGAAACTTTCGGTCAACCGCCTCTTTTGGTTGATCGACCATCATCCAGTCGACCACCTCTTTTCGCCAGTTGACCGACTCACATTTCTGTCATTTTACGTTTTGGCCCCGTTTGTTCCGATTTGACGGTTTTGAAAGGCATGGACTTTTGGAAAGTATTTTTAACTAACTTTTCAAGATAAAAAAAAATGTTTTTCAAGTCCAAATATCCTCCCTAAAAGTCATTTTTATATTTATCAAATCATTGCATTAGGATAACTTTTAATGCACATAATTAGTTTTAATGCATAGAAGGGTTTTGAGCTTAAGCATTCATTACCAAATATCAAAGTATTAGCACATTTACACTTTATCTAAGAAATCAAGTCCTTGATCTTTCTTCAAAGTTTGGCTCCTAAGTTCTTGAATGCGTGACTTCGATCTTGACTTCATTCATGAGTCCGATTTTTTATAGCTTTTGATCTTTTGACGACCATCGATCAATTTTATCGCATGCTGTGAAAAACTATAATCACTTGAATTCAACTTGTTAGTAAATAAGATCAACTTATATGTTATAATCAAAACATTAAAGTTATAATCCACCATAGGTCAACATCCAATGCTTAAACCGTTTTGACATTGTCGTTGTTGTAAAAAAGCGATTGGTTGAAAAACTAGTTTTTTTAAACAGTTAAATCACAATTTGCCATGTGGCAAAGTGAAAGCCATGGTGTAAACCAAGCATGATAGTATGGAAAAACATAGTTGACCCCTTACATATTTTTATCAGAGCTCTATTGTTTATTGTTGGAATTCGGTTAATAAAAGTTTACTTTGTACCAACTTCAACCAATTATACGAATAGGTTCCAATAGTCAAATCACGTAAGTGGATTGACTAACTTATTCTATTCATCGAGTAGATGATCGTTGTATATTTGAGATTTTAAAACTAATTCCGGACGAATAAGAAATTATTGTTCAAACTTAAGAGGAAAAAATGGAAATTCAACATATTATACCACCACTCGAGCGGCATCCTAGCACGCTGCGAGCGGTGGACTCCATCTTAGAGCACTTGAGCGGCATTTCGGGCAGTTAACAAGTGGTCTAAAGAGTTGTGTCTCTTCGTGAAATATGCTAAATTTTGGGATGTGTTTCTCCGGCCCTCAACATTTATAAATTGGACACCTTGAGTGGTTTGAATTCATTCTATATTGTTCTCTTTGATTCTATTGCATCAAAACACTTCGAAATTGTTAGTTTTCTTACTCAAAGTCATCCAAAAAGTAGAATCATTTTGAAGTTCACTAATTCTTTGAAGTTTGAAGTGCTTCTACTGCAAGGAGAAATCGTTGTATCTTGAAATACGATTGCCAAGACTCCATAAGCATCTCGTAGTGTTGAACACATGCGCGTCAATTTTGCATTTTTCATTGTTCTTCATTCTTTCTTGTACCTTTGTTTTCAATCCAAGTAAGTTTGTTACTTTGATCTATTGCATTTCAATTGTTCAAATTATAATTTGCAAACACATACCCTACCCCCAACAAGTTTAAGACAAATTTTAAATCGATTTGCTTGTTATAATTTGATTGTCTTCATCTTTTGGAATAAGCAAATACATGGGCTATTTTCTTCTTCACTTTGTTGTGTTAAATTTCAGTTTTCATAATAGAAATGGATACCATTAGGACTACTTCAAGTTGAACTACAAACGGTACAACGAGTGTGGTTCCTCCAATGGCTATACCACTTCCATTAGAATTTTTGAGATTGAAATTCTCTAAAATACTTATGAAACCTAAGAGTGGTTTAGGAGAGATATTGTGCGGTACTGTTGTTTTGGTTTACAATAACGGTTGAATAGTTCAAGATTTCACGTTCACTAATTAGCTAAGTAAATCTGATGGTATTGAACTAGAGCAAGTTCAAGGCCAAAAGCTACCTCTCGTAATGCAATGTCATTTCGCTTGTCTCTCTACTAGCGTCTTTATTGTCATTTGCATTGGCAATTTCCATTCATGTGGGGGTTGTTGGAATTTGGTTAATAAAAGTGGATTTTGTATCAATTTTGGCCAAGTATTCAGAGATATTCTGATAGTCAAGTTACGTAAATGAATACACTAACATGTTCTACTCATCGAGTAGATGATTATAGTATATTTGAAATCTCAAAAGTAGTTTCGCATGAATGAGAAATTGTTAGCCAAAGTTAGGAGTAAAAACGAGAATTCAGCATATAACACCGTAGCTCGAGTGGCTACCTAGCGCCTAGCAAAAGGCAGACTCCCTACTTTGAGTGCTGAAAGGAATTCCGAGGTTAGCAAGAAGCCACATGAGCTATGTCTTTTCGTGAAACATGTTGACTGTTGGGGCATGTCTCTCTAGCCACAACCACTCAACCTCTACAAATTGGACGCCCTTAGTGGTGTAAATTCATTCCATATCATTCTTTTTTATTCTATTGCATCAAAGTACTTCATAATTGTTGGTTTTCTTGCATCAAAATCATCCAAAAAGTAGAGAGAAAAATCCATTTCAAAGTTTGCTGCTTCCTTGAAGTTTGAAGTGCTTCTACTGCAAGGAGAAACTTTCATATTTGGGAGACGATTGTCAAGACTCCGTAAGCACCTTGACACGTCAAATTCATCTTAAAGACAAAATGTTTAATAATTGCATAGTTTTGCATTTTCCATTGTTCTTCATTCTTTTCCTGTACCTTTGTTTTCAACCCAAGTAAGTTTGTTACTTTGATTTGTTGCACTTCAATTGTTCAAACTATAATTTGCAAACAAGCACCCCCAACATTTCCACTTGACTTAACTTTTAAGAAATGCCCCATAAAAGTGTTGATG
>CAIGRS010293715.1:0-13878 GCA_903798395.1 Fraxinus floribunda
TGGTTTGGTTTAAGTTTGAGTTTTTTTCAAACCGGTTTAAACGGTTTGGTTTGAAAATATGTCAAAAACCGGTAAAATCGGATCACTTACACCCCTAAATTATGTAATAGGGTGTTAGGAAAATTTGTCATATGTGTTGGGTGATTGAAGGATGACAATGGCTAAGGCTTTTGATTTCTTATAAAATTTGAAATCAGGTGATGGTGAAGGATGACAATGATTTACACATTTGCTTTTTAATGAATATTGAAATTTGGTTCTTGTATAATTCCATTGACGAAATGGAATTGTTATGAGTTGTAGAAGTGGCAGATGCTTGTTTAATCTGGAATCTACTGTCTTGCCATTATACATTTCTGTTATTTTGATTCTAACTTGCTTTTTCTGGCAGGTTGCTTGTTATATTTTGTGTAATTAACTTAATAAATTACTTGGACCGTGGAGCAATAGCTAGCAATGGCGTTAACGGAAGCCGCAAGACTTGCACAGAAAATGGTAAATGCTCACCAGGCACTGGAATTCAGTAAGTTCAATGTCAACATTTGGTCACTATTTCTTTTGCTGTACTTCTGTTAATGGAGCTCTCCTTTCTTTATCCAACCCAAACCCCTGACAATTTTTTTTTGACGTATTCTTAATTTTTATCCCGAAGATTTTTATACAGTCCTTCATCTCTATATAGCCCATTTACACATTTCAAAATTACTTAAAATCTCTAAAATTGCACAGGATGTACAAATAAAAAGGGACACAATGCAATCCATTTCTTTTACCTCTGCTTCATTCACACTTTTCACTCCAACCAAACATAGGGTAAGGTTTCAAATCTACACCCACCGTGTAGACTGTAGTGTAGAGAAAAAAAACTACATTCATCCTCACAATCTTAAAAGAGCAAGAGAAAACAGAAAGAAAAAAAAAAAAAAAAAAACAAATAACACCTTAAGAGAGAGAGTTTGTAAATGGTCCATTTCTAATTGGAAAATGTCTTTTTAGTTGTTTCATCCCTTGACATTTGATGTTCTACAATGCTGTGGGATAATGTGTTGATGCTCATATAACAATACTCATACTACTACCACTCCAAAAACCTGTACATTTAGACTTACTACCAAATGAATAAATATGTATATACTTTGGGTTGTTTCATAAGCCTCTTTCTACGCAGCGGTGATTTCGACCTAAATAATTTTAAGGATGGAGTTGTATCATCTGCTTTCATGGTGGACTCCTTGTGGCTTCCCCAATCATCTTTGCGTCTCTAACTAAGAGGTACTCACTTTGTGTTGTGATTCTTGCTCACTCACATTATAGGTTTGATAAAATTTGAACACTCCGCATGAGAAGATGGTGATGTGTCGGGAAAGTATTAATGCAGAAAATGATATAATGTTGTATGAAGAAAATGTGAAATGGTTGTCAAGAAGTAGAATCACTGCTGCATGAATTGGATGGAGTTTTCCTGTCAAAATGATACAAGAACAAATTATGCTACTACATTTTCTATGGTGTATCTCAACGTTATTCATGATGTTATTGATGTCACAACAGTGACATTGCAGTAAAATAGAATGTCAATGAATTATGTCCTGTCAAGCATTCATTGTTGAAGTTCTCCATCAATATATTATTTCAAAATATATTGTACACTAAAAATAGGGTTCAAACAAGCCCAAAATGTAAATGGTAAAGGGTCAATTCTCCCAAAATCATCTTATATATTGGATAGATGCCAACAAACAATTACATCAAAATAATAAGTAAGGAGTTTACATAAACAATTCTTCTCCTTGCTTTTCTTTTCTTCTTGAATTTGGAGTTTTGAAAGAAAAAGTATAGACGGTAAACAAATTATTTGAGAAAGAATTATATTTATATTTTTATTATTTTATTATTTAATTTTTTAAAATATGAATTTTAATATATATATATATATTTTAGCGGATTGAGTCAGTTAATTAACGAGTTGGTTTCTTAAACTGCAACCAACTCAACCCGACTTTTTAATGATTAAAATTAATCTAAACAAACAAATGTTTTTTGTTCAAACCAACCCTAACCGACTCGAATCAATTTGATTTGATCGGTTTGGATGATTTTTCAAATTTTTTTCCACCCCTACTTTGAACCTTCTTTGTGAAAGTATATTTACTTTATTAACTGATCAATAGACATAATGTTTTTAAAAGATTATATTTTTGTAATTGATGATATAATTCACGTAGAATTTTTTCCAACACAATTTATTGCTCACTGTTATGTTCGTTTGTGGAAACATTTGCATGGTTCTATAAGAGTTTCTAATAACTGAGCCCTATATAATTCCCTTAGAAGCATGGTTGTCAGACCCGATCCGAACACTGACTCGGACAATGCAGCGAGTCAAAGGGTCAGTAGTTCGACCGGTGACCCGGTGGTTGGACCAACTGGTCAATGCTTGTCGTCATGGTCAGTTGTACTGTATACGAAACAATCCAAACCAAGCATATATATATCCATGAGAAAAAAAAGAAGCAAAAATATTAAATATAGATACATGAAACCAGACAACGACAATGAACTATTTCCAAAAAAAATTGAGGTTAGCTATGAATAACCAAACACATTAAGGCCATTTACGGTAGAGATTAAAATTGAAAAACTAATCGTCATTGTTGACTTTTATCAGATGAGTGGGGAGCCAATAACGACTCTATTTTCAATTTTAATCGGATTTTAATCCCTACCGAACGGGCCTAAAAAATATCAACAAGTACATTTCCATACAACAATAGAAGGAATGGGACTATTCAATCAGATTAATAACACATCAAACAATTCAATCATTATTCACAACACAAATCAAAGTTGTTATTTGAGAACTTAAATTCACCGACCTTTGAGGTCGAGAATCAACAAACTTTGGCTTTCGCCAGCCCTTTCAGTCCTGAACTCTTGCGATCTCTCTCTCCCATTGCCACTCCAAGAACTCCTTTTCCAAGTCGTCGGGTGATCGCTCGACACTACAGAAACATCATTAATCTTCACAGACTCAAGTTTATCATCAATTTCATTTACTTGCCCTTTTTCGTTCAATGCTTCCTCTGTTGGCCTAGCCTCTCCAAATGGGCTATTCCCCTTCAGCTTAACTGTACTCGCTTTATAGCTCTTCTGCCCCTCGCCCAGTGGGAGTGCCCGAGGCTGTAAATTCAACCTTGGCCTACCACCACTCTCCTCTCATTTTCTCCCCCAAGTCTCAGAATTCGCAGCATTAGAGTCAAAACCCCCCTCTTCTCTCTCTCAAACTATCAAACGCTCCACCAATATTCCGTCCCTCTACTTCCTTTGGGGATGTCGGGAATCATTTCTGCCTGATGGGTTTTAACTTTTTAGGGCAGTATTGGATCGGCGGGTTAAAGGAAGTTTGGGCCAACAGTTTAGTGTAAAAGCCGGCCGTTGAGTGGGTTTTTAACGAGTTAATTGTATAGTAAAAAAATTAGGCAACTCGGAATTACAAGTAATTTACATTACATTGCTCGATTTTCGATGCATAAGAATCATTAAAAGTTTATTGATTATCCTTTATTTTTATGTGATCACTGTTACATCAAAAGAATGGATGGGAGAAAACATCCTCACAATAATTCAATTAAGTCTTTACAATTAAGTTGTTCATTTGAACCTTATATCTTGGAATCTCTGGTTAATTAACTTGGATTTTTATTAGATTAACTCATTCATTCAAGAGTTTTAAGTCTTTTTCCTCCCGATGACTTTTAACTAACTCTTTGTACTAAAAATCTTTCATATTATTTTAAGGGTATTTTTCAAAACGTCTCTAATTTTAAGGGTATTTTTGTAAGTACCCCTAAAAAAATTAGGCAATTCGGACCGGACCATGGTCCAATTTGACGGGTTTTGGATCGAACCGACTTGTCCGGGTTTAATAACCATGCTTAGAAGAGACTCCATTTTTCTCTCACATAAGTGTTTTCTTAATTACAAGTAATTTGCATTACTTTGCTCGATTTTCGATACATAAGAATCATTAAAAGTTTATTGATTATCCTTTATTTTTATGTGATCACTGTTACATCAAAGGAATAGATGGGAGATAACATCCTCACAATAATTCAATTAAGTCTTTACAATTAAGTTGTTCATTTGAACCTTATATTTTGGAATCTTAGGTTAACTAACTTGGATTTTTATTAGATTAACTCATTCATTCAAGAGTTTTAAGTCTTTTTCCTCTCGATGACTTTTAACTAACTCTTTGTTTAACCTGTTAATTAGCATACCACATTGTTATCCTTTGACCTATCTTAATCATAGAGATAACCTTAGTTGAGAGTAGTTGTCTTATAGTATTATATCTACAATGTATATGTCTATACTAACTATTATACATATTTCCCTGTGACTTTCTAATCGAAGATTAACTATCACAACGTATGCAAATTGGTGGCACTTGCTTTGACCATCTCAGAATACCCTCTAAGAAGTTGGGGTAGCCACAGCCTCTTCACCATATTTATCTATGGCTATAAACTCAAATTCTATGGTAGGTCTAGCTATAATTGTTTATTTAAGTGATTTTCATGATATAATTGCACATCCTAGTGTAAACACAAATCTACTTGTAGACTGTGAGTATTTTATATCCGTTTATCATTACCACATCCTTTAATAACTGCTGGATATCTTGTACAGTGTAGGCCATAGCTATGAGTATATCGTAAGTACCTTAGTACTCTAACTATCTATTTCCAGTCGTGAGCTTTTGGAATACTCTTGTATCTACTTAATTTATTGAATGTGTAATCTATATGTAGTATTGTATACTTGTCAAATACATCATATTTTTAAGAATTCTGAAGTACTCAAGAGATATTCTCATATTTATTTTTAGATAGATGCATGCTGACTTGTATCTATTGATGTTCTAACTATGCAAAATCATCCTTTGTAAATTTTTTAAGAATTTTGTCCACATAATGTAATTGGTTTAGAACAAGTTCATACGATATTCTTGAGGTTTTAACTTCAAGGTTATATCAACTAAACTCATATCTTTCATGTCGAATCTTGAATTCAATATATGTTTAATAGTTTAATCATTTTATTTTTGCTACCAATAGTAGACATGTCATCAGTGTGACATAAGATGACATAGCCATTCTTGATGTCTATAATGTAAACACATTTATCATACTCATTGATCTTAAGTTCACATTATCAAACTTTTCATACCAATGTTTTAGTGCTTGTTTTAAGTTATACAAAGACTTTACTAATTTACAGAGTTTTTGTAACATTAAGTTCTTCTCTTTTGTAATTATCATGTCTATTTAAATTAATTACATTGATGTTATTTTGTCATGACTAACTATATTGTTGCACAGAAATGTGACTTGTACGCCCTGAATGAACAATGTGCCATAGTAGTTCTAAATTAAACATAAATATAATTTTGTTAAGTTTATAATATGATCAAATAATGTCTTCCTATAATCTATCAAAATAGCATAATTTTTAACATAAAACATTAAAGCTCTAAAAGTAAATAAATTAATTAAGACCTAATTCTACTCTTTCCTTAAGAAATAAAAGTCACTATTTATCCCTCTCAAGCTAAACAAGTTCAATCCCAAAAGGCTCATTCCCTTCATTCATATTTGCTATACCTACTGAATTTTGAAGTTCCATCATAGGGGACACTAATTTCAATTAACAATTGGATAGTTAATTTTATATTGCATGTTATAATTTACTCACGTATTATTTGTCTAATTATGTGATGGCCATAAGTATGTAAGTAATTTTCGTAAGTTATATGCTAATAAAATTTAATCATTAGTTAATAAAATTGGCTCTTTCGAGCGCAAAATTGTTTCTAAAATAGGATTCAAACATTTGTGCAGTATGAATACTACACATGAAATTATAAATAGTTCGACCTTAATTTCTATGAAAATTGGGATTTGATATGGCACAGTGTTTACTTTAATTCCTAGAACCAATTAGTATTGTTTACTGCATCAATAGAAGCTTTACATTAATGCTTTATGTGTACCTAGAAGGTGAGAATGGAAACCAAGCGTCTACCTTAAAGGTTGTTTAATGTAGTTGATTCGTATTATTCCTCTTGTACACTTTTAAATTTATATATGTTGATGTTCTTCCGAGCTATTCAAAATAAATATTAATAAATAAAGAATTGAGCATGTTAAAATTCCTAAATAAGTTGTAATGACTAAGGATTTTGACGTGTTTATCTCGTTCGCGGCAAGGGACATCTCCACTTGGTATCTAATTAAAAGTATATTGTTAAGCATTCCAAGTAAACTTCTCATTGTCTTTGTGCATACGTTATATCGCTAAATGTAGTAATTGTTGCCTAAATTTGTTATTATGTGAATTTTATATTCGATTATTAGGTTTTATGTCATTAATATCCTCATGATATATTCATGCATGTCAATGCACCAATAAGCATATATGAAATTTCAAGAAAAAAAGGTTCCCAAATATTATAAATCAAATATTGTTTCTTAAAGATATGTATCCCGAATATATTGTTAAGAGGTCTATATATATGCTATGAAAGGAGTAGTGGAAAATGAGGTGTGGAGGATCGGCACACACCAATATTCAACGATAATGTTAATGTTAACCGCTTTGCAACACTATTGGTAGGACGAATCGGGTTTAAAATAATAATTGTTCATTGCATTATGATTAGTTAATTAGATGATACACCAAATGAGCTCATGATGTCAATGTTAAGGGTTTAAAGAAATTAAATAAAAGTGGATACGGATTAAGAATGTTTTTTATTTTAAAATAATTCATATACATATTATAAGCATACATTATTTGCATGAGATTTACTTATTGAACGTTAGCTCATTTCACATTATCTCTTCTCATTTTCAGATGATGAATGCATGATTATTGAAAACGACAACTCGTGGTGAGGTGGACTCAGTACCCATATAATTGAAATATTTATTTCTTTTTGAAATAAATTTGAGTTTTAATTGTCTTATAGTTTATTAAGTACACATTATATTCAGAAATTAATATTCAGTAATTAATATTTATTATGTTAAAAAAAATATAATCGTCTTCCACATTTATGATTTTAATAAAAAAAACTAAATGATAATGTTTTCAAATTTAGGGGTGTGTTTGGTGTATATTAAAATAAGAGAATGCATTTTTTTTGAAGTAATGTGATGAGAAATATGTGATTGAAAAAGAAGGAAAAGTTATTGATGTGATGAAAAATATTGTTTTATTAAAGAATGTGTGGTTGAAAATGAGTAGAAGAATGAGAATGAAAAAATAATGTGGGTCAAACGGAGGCCTAAATTTGGGGTGTTACACTTTTTTTTTCATGCCATGCTAAGAAAAATTGAATTTTTTTCATATAAATTTCTTCCTCTAAATCTTCATTCAAAAAGACAATTTTAACATATATTTTATGTATTTTAAAATTTCGCTTAGTTGCAATCGCAAGTATCATCCTAATAAAATGTTATTTTAATTCAAACCAATCAAGACATTCTTGAAGTCTATAACCTTTTATCACTAGTCAGTGTTATAGTTCTCGATGGTTTCATTTGCTTCCATTTTCTTCTTGAAAATTCATTTATATCCTTGTGTTTTGTAGCCTTGAGGGAGATTTATTACCTCTCATGTATGATTTTGTCTCTATCATAAATGTGATTGAGTTCTGCTACCAATTGATACATTATGAAGCAATGTTTTTAAACTTGGATAGGATCGGACCGGCCAGTTCAACCGGAAAAAATTGGGAATTAGGCCGAATTCTAGTCCGATCATGACATGAAAATCGGATATACAAAAGTCGGTACAAAACTCGAAAACCGCCCAGTTCATCCAAAAATAAATGAACCGGTTACGGTTTCTCTGGGTTTCACAAATAATATTTTTTTTAAAAAAAAATTAAAGTATGAAGAAGACGATGCCTAATAGCCACATGAGCTCCAATATCTCTTTGATTAAGTTCTTTATCCAAAACAAATTTTAAACAATACAAGTATTTAAATAGATAAATATAAATAAATATACTTGTGTGTATAGAGAGAAGATACAAGAAGAAGACTGATAAATATAAATACATATATTTGTACGTGTGTATAGAGAGAAGATATAAGAAAAGATTAGGCGGCAACAGACAATATTGATTATCGAACTTCTGCTACATTTTAATTACCACTAATTTCAGGGTATGGTTAATGACTATGTTTTCGGCCTTTTAGCCCGTTTACATAACCCGTTAACGACAATGTTAAATTGATCGATTAAATATGGATTTTAAAAGGGAAAATTTCATAACTGAAACTTTAAGTTTTACCAATTTCAAATTTAAGAGATCAATGTTTAAAATTTCGAATCTCAGATTTGTTTTATATTTTATTTATAAATTAATCAATTAAACATATATTTTATTAATTAAATATATTAAGAACACAATTCCATATAATTTGGTCACAAATTTCATATAATTGTTCACATATTATTAATTGATCACAAATTACAATTTTTATAGATCACAAATTATTTTACGATCACAATTCAAAAAATTTATAGGTCACAATTTGTTATATCAGTCACAAATTAAAAATTTATACGTGACAATTTATTCATAGATTACAAATCTATCAAATTAATAAGTCACATATTATTCATTGGTCACAAATCACAAATTTTATGTGTCACAAATTATATTACAATCACAATTCAAAAAAATTTATAGGTCACAATTTATTCATAGATCACAAATAAAAAATTTATATGTCGGTCACAAATCACAAGTATTATAAGTCACAACTTATTAGATAGCCACAAATTATCAAATTATCAATCATCTGTTAACAATTTTTTATGTCACACATTATTTTTTGGTCACAAATTATCGAATTTTAAGGTCACATTTTAATAGTAAGTCACAATGAACCAAATAATTGGTCACATACACCAAAACACCCCACCCTCGATCCCGATCCACCACCAATACTTGGTCACAAATCAACAAATAATTGGTCACAGACATTATCCCGCCGCCGCCACCTCCACTAGATCCAATATACTCCCTACAAAAATCATCACAATTACCCTTGCCATCGCCGCCACCAGCCACCACCATTTCTGCAACACCACCATCACCACACGGCACCAACAACACCACCGCACATACCATCATTCACCACCGCCACCATTGCTAAAACAACACCACACACCACCGCCCGAAAATCAACAAAACCACCACCCAACCACCAACAAAATCGTCGTTTCAACCACCTCACCACCACAGCTACCAACACCGCCGCCACCACTACCTCACCCCCATAACTAGAACGTCGATGGTTGTTTGTAGTTGCGCTCAGATCAGATCCAAAAACCAGAACATCTACTCCAGCCACCTCTGGTCGCTTCTCAACATGTCTTCTTCGTCTTCCTCTTCACGGCTAAATGTTTCTACTTGACCTTGCCCTCATCTGGCTCTGATGGCTGCGCCACGATCGAAGGCTCGATGGTAGAAAACTAAAGCAGATCTACGAACAGCAGCAACGCCTCTCATGGCGCCATGTGTTGCTGCACGTCGACTTTGTTTTTTTTTTTTTCCTTCAATGACTACATATTTGAGATGTTGACCAGCTAAAGGTGTCGTGAGCCTAACATCGACAGTGCTCTAGTGGTGGCACAACACAGAGAGAGAGAGAGAGAGAGAGAGAGAGAGAGAGAGAGATGGGGGGAAGAAGAGGGATAAAATTAGGGTTTTAGGTTTGTGTAACTATGATTTAGAGAGAGAAGATAGATGAAATGGATGAATTAATATCTGATTTTTGTATAAATAAAGTTTATATCTGAAATTTAAAATTGAAACTTTAAAATTTTGGTTTTTTGTAATCTCCACATTTTAAAATGTTGAAATTACGCCATGGCCTTGTTTTAAAGACCACTATGCTAAAATCAGGATGGAGGTTTAATTATTCAAAAATCAAATGATAAATCAATTTTTCAATTTTAAATTATAATATTTTAAAACTAAATTAATATACCTACCCTCCCCCACAAATGGAGGATCTGAGTGCTCATCACAGTGGCGTTGAAACGGTGATATGAGCAACTATGGTGGCGAACCCGCGATTCAAGCACATGTAGTGGCGAACTCACGATTTGAGCAACTATAGTGGTGAACTAGCAATATGAGCACTTGCGGTGGCGAACTTACAATCTGATCGATTTGATCGACTGATTTAGTAGTCGCTCGAGTTTTTGTTGGATTTAGGTTTTCTATAGCAAATTCGTATGGTGGAGGAGATTCCTTTGGTTGTGGTGGTGGTGTGGTACAAGCGATGGCGGTGGTGGCGTGACATAGTTGGGTGTACGGTGGTGATCATGAATCACAACTTGTTCACATGTCACATATTAATATTCACTGGTCACAAATTAAATAGAACTCATCATAGGTCACAGTTCACAGGTTACACATCATATTGTGTAGGTCATAGATCAATGTTAACGAGTCACATATCAAAATTAAGTGGTCACATATTAATGTTAACAAGTCATTGTACGTAGGTTGTAGACCAATATCTACATGTTACTATGTATAGATCACATATCAATGTCCACATATCACAAATCAAGTCCATAGGTCACAGATCATTAAAACTGCTCACAAAATTAATGTCCACGTGTTACAAATTAATTAGAACTGGTCACATATTACTGATTTATGTGCACATGTTACACTTCATTTTTTACAAGTCATATTGTATAGGTCACATATCAATATTAATGGTCACACATTAGATGACACATGTTTTTGTGCACTGATTACATAACACATATTCAAACTCTCAGGCCACAATTTATATGCTACAGGTCACATGTAGCATATAAACTTGTCACAGATCAAATAGAATTGGTCACGGGCCATTGGATCAATATCATAGGTAACATATCATTGTCTAAAGGTCACAGATCAAAGAGAATTGATCTCAGGCCATTGATCAACATCACAGGTAATATTTTACATGTAGGCACCCTAAAATCGCTCACAAATGGCAATAAGATCAGCCTGAAAACACTAAATTTATCTGCATATTATCCTCAAGTGGTGGCAGTTCCGATGGTGATGGTGGTAGTATAGGGGTGGTGGTGGGTGGCATTTGTAGATGGTTGTACGACGCTCAAATCTAGTCCATCACGCATAGTAGCGATGGGGGTAGGGTTTGGTGGGGGAGGGTAGATTATTTTAATTTGATAATAATATTATTTTAATTTGAGAAATGAATTAACACCTGAGTTTTGGAATTTTAAACTTGTTCTCTTAACATTGAAAGCATGTATGTGTTAATGCACCTAGTTATAAAAATTAGCATATTTTATAAATCTTTAAATGAAGAATGAATTCGATTTTGAACCAGAACATTGTTTGAAACAAAATGGCGAAATTGGTCAGTCATCTCAAAGCATTTCGATTGTGCTACATGTATATCACTACTTACAGATTGATTTACATACATATGATGTAGTGAGATATGATTGGATTATAATTTCTTCAAAAAAAAAAAAAAAAATCCCCTCTCATCATGGCACATCATCTATGTGTAAAACTTTTTATAATTCCTTATATATAAGTAGAATTATTTCATCTCGAATGATGGGCATTTTTCTCTTTGGAATAAACTTTGACTTCATCAAAATTGCAAATTTATTATTTAATGTTGAGGGGTTTAGCAGTTAAATACATTTTTAAATGGAAACAATGCAACACGTTGAAACTTCATTCTTAAGAAAAGTAAGACACAAAACTATGCATACAAATTATAATTCATTTTAAAAATAACTCTAGATTCAATACTCATTTTTCAAAATAAATAAATAAATAAAATTCTTGACATTAATTCAAGCTCTCAGGGCGGACCCAAGATTATTGTTCGGAGGAGCAAAACAGAATTACGTAAAAATTAATTTTAAACAATAAATATAATATTCAAAATGTAATAATTTGTTTACAATTGTTCCTTACGACTTCTCATACTTTGAAAACGCCGTATAATAGTCTCGTTGGTAATTTCATTAAATACATATTTTTATCCATTGGTCTCCAATCTGATTACACAATCGATTCTTTACAATTATCGTTTAAAATATATCAACATATCTTTCTACAAATTAAACAAACAATACATAAATATACCAATAGTAAAAAGAAATCGCACTAAAACTGACTAGATTGACTAGAAATCAAATTGACTAGATTCAAGAATCACATTTCACACAATCAGAAAAAAGAAATCACACTAGCCACTAAAACTCTTCATCAGTAAACTGTAAAACATTAGATGAGAAAAATATATATAAATGCAAAATATGAACTATAGAATCCTATTGACAAAAACATCCATTAAAAAGCAACCCGTTGATTGGATTTGTTGAAAAGGCTAGTAAAGAAATCTTATGTTGAGGAATATGCTTGATATCACTTTTACTTTTGACACAACTGTATTTATTCCCAAGGGAAGTGGGGATACTTGAGATAAATAACTAAAAAATAACGTTCTAAATTTCTAAACAAAGTTCATCACCGAATAACCACTAACAGCTAACTACATTTTAGTCGCGGTGTAAAAGGGTATGTGAATTCACGGGAATTTTAATCTATTTGCTCAAGAAATAGAAAAGGAAAAAATAATTTTAAAGATAAATAAAATATGTTATTCACAGTTTCCCACCTGCACCAACAATGACTATCTTTAATGGTTTGTATGGACGTGGAGAGTGGGGAGAATTGAGCAGTCGGAATGTGATGCAGGAGAAAGCGCCAGTCGCCGTTGCAAGTCTTCACTCTTCAGTCGGGAGAATTGGGGGAAGGTCAAAGGTGAAACGAAAGGGAATAAGGGATTGGGAATTATGGAATGGGGTACTTACAAAAATTGAGAATTTTAATTCCTACAAATCTTTTTAGTATACTTTCTAAAAATGGAAATAAAAAATACTGTGTAAAATGAAAAAGTGACACAATGTCACTTTTTTTTATAAAAATTGTCATGACACAAACTCAAAAAAGGTGACAAAACTAGAAAAAAAAATGACACTCTCAAAAAGTGATACAAACTCAAAAAAGTGTCACAAACTAAAAAAAAGTGACCAATACCAAAATAGTATCATCCATTTATGCAGCACCAGTAATCATGTTCTTAAAATAATTAGCACGTCCAGGCCAATCCACATGCTAATTATGTTAGGAAAATATAACATATTATTTCATTTTTTTATCTTCTTAAAAAGTGACAAAAACTTAAAAGGTGACAAAAAACTAAAAAAAGTGACACAATGTCACTTTTATAAAATTGACAATGATAGTTCTTGGCACGTGATTGACAAAAAGTGGACACCAAGCATGATATTTATTGAATAAAGCTAAGTGTACAACATTGGTTGTAACAATGATCGAAAATCATATGCTGTCAAAATCCTAGTACGTGAAGTAGAAAACAGATTTTTTTAAAATGGACGAATATAATGATATCAAATAGAATATTGTCAATCAATATTGTACATATAACATGATTCATTTTTATTTGATCTAAAACAACTTTAATCCTATTCTATCAATCTAATTGAATCAATCCAGGGTTTGGTTTAACCAAACCCTATTCCTATTGCCAAGTCAAGTTATAATCAAATCAAAGAAAATAAAAGCTAAAAAAAGGGCAACTTACACAAATACCCTTAAAATTAAGGGTCTTTTGAAAAATCATATGAAAAAAATTTTGGAAGTAAAAAAATGCAATATCACTACAATATAAAAGAGCCTAAACATTCGTCTCCACGTGTCGCCATATCCCATCG
>CAIGRS010293742.1:0-14856 GCA_903798395.1 Fraxinus floribunda
ACTTAAATTTAACTTAAACAAATAACAACTAAATGCATTTCTAATTACTATTATCAAATATTTATAGTATAAGTACATCCCAACTAGGTTGGTACCTACTTTTACTATAATTTATAGTTTAAGTACATCTCAATTAGGTTGACACCTATTTAAATATAATATTTAATTTTTTTTTTCACGGGTCACGGTTAACTGCGGTCCGTGAAGGTGCAACCCACGAAACTCACGGGTCACACCTCCTTAACCCGTGAACTGCCTGCTGGGGTCAAGGGTCGGCCCGCGGTCCCGGGTCGATTCGGGCCGATTTTCACAGGTATGATCGATCCGTCCATCTTGACACCTCTATATGGACGAATTCTGTTCTCATGTCCTCTAGCTGCAATAGAGATGAAAGGTTTGGGGCTCCAACAAAAAATGAAAGGATTGAATATAATTTGTAACAATTTGAAATGTTTGGAATCCTAACTGCAATTCGCCCTTTAAACTATTATTTAACGTAAGAATATATTAAAAGAAATATAAAAGAAATTATATTTTCAACTATATTAATTCATTTTCTTAATATGTGTGTTCTTCTTTTCGTGGGATGGAGGGAATAATAGCTTTCTAACCTTTCATTCTAGAGTAATATTATTATTCATCGCCACTATTTTTAAATACAAGACTAAGTGACAATTATATAGGATTAAATAATAGATTCATTTAAATGTAAAGTCACATGACTTATTTAATTAAACTTATAAAGTGTAGACACTAATATCGGTGCTTTAGAACCAACGATATTGGATAGCATTATTCTTTAATTTTACTCATTTTTTGATAGTGGGATTGTTAATCCACCCTCAAGCACAAGCCTATTTTAAGTTTTATGTTGGGATTATTTTAGAAAATGTGTTATTTGTTATTTGAAAAGTTGTATAAAAAAAAAAAAAAAACTTGAATTTCATATTTAATTTTTTTTATTGATATTAGAAGTGGCTCTATATATTAATTAATTCGGAATTAACTTATCTGCACACCAAAAAAAAAAAAAAAAAATCGATTCAACTCAATTCAACCTTTTGAACCCTTGATTCTTAATCCTTTTACTTTAATCAAATTGTTCAGCCTCATCTCAAAAAATCCAAATCCAAACCAAACTAGTTGGTGCCCACCTCTAATTTCTATTCGAAGCAAAAACAGCATATTCATAACAATTTGAGGTGGACATCTGAATCCTTTTTTGCCAATCGATTTAGCTCATTAGTAAATTCACTTGATACATTTTTAATGTTCAATGTAGAAACCATTTCAACATGTTATACCGACCCCGTCTAGGAAAGATAGGCATTGCCTTTCTCCTTTCATCTATCTAGAATCTAGTGGTATAAAGCGGATATCCCGAGTCAAGACATCCTGCCTGTGGACCCGACACGACATACTTTTGGTCGTGCCGAGTCCACTGTCACGGCTCCTCTCTAAAAATATAGTAAACTTTTAATGAATTCTAATGTCTATGAACTGGGATGGAATGCAAAACCTGCAACATCCTGGAATGAGTGAGCAATTTCATATCTTGTTAATGTTCTAAACAAATTTCAAAATTTTGTTTATTTAAATTACAATAGATGTCAATATAATATGACATTAGTCTATAAGATACAATGTATAGGTAAGTTGAAAACTATGCTTTACAACTGCTATGAACATCATCACAATTTCCTATTCACAACCACGGAAAATTATAAGTGCAAAAAGGTTCATTCCTCGTCGATGTTCCATTCTCAAATATAGATAAATGGAGGATTTAAATGGTCAGATTTTCTTGAACAGCAAGGAATGATCCGATTATATTACCTCCAACATCAGGAAAAGTTTCGCATCCTGAGAGGGAACTCACCTTGCCATACCTATCAACTTCAACCGGGTACTTCAGAAGGTGTCCTCTCATTTCTGATATCTCATCAGATGCATATTGCTTCCAGTTTGCCTCGCCCATTTGTCTAACTCGCCTGACGCATTCTACAGAATCTGGTCGAGTAAAGCAGTCGTCTAAAACTCCTAGATGCTCGGCCCATAGGGACATTCTATAACCATAAATCTACAAAAATGGATACCGAGATTACAGTCAGATGACAGTACTTAGTTTTGATCTCTAAGTCGTGAATAATTAAGCCACAGTATTTTCAAATGTTGTCAACAAATTACCTGTCCATATGGACTCGATTGTTTTCTTGCCCATGTGTGATGAGGTTGATAAGCCCCCATAGCGATCTCTGTGTCTCTAGTACCCTCCATCGAACGTTGATTAATATTTGCAGACCCCAAAATAACATATTCATCATCCACAATCATCCCTTTTGAATGAACATAAATCATGAATCTTCGGTTTTTCTGACTGAGTCCCTGAAACAAATATGTCGAAGGAAATCCATGTATACCTTTGCAATAAAATTACCAAAACTAAGAACATTGAGGTGTAAATAAATCCAGGGTTCGGAAATTGGCTAGTGACAATTCAAAATAAAACTCAGACAAACCTTTTACAAGTGCCCAATGTCTCGAGATCAATGGTTTACAACATTTAATAACAATCGAAGACTAAGTCATTAAGCACATCTTGTGAGCAGAAGTCCTATATGAGGGTTGTTTATATAACTCATCCAAATTATTAAGCTACTAGAGAGAGGACACATTTACAGATTTACTTAAAAATTTAGGCTTTAACTGCACTCACGTGTAGGACTTAATTTTTTATCAAAGACTTGATACATGCACAATTTTCATAAATGGGTAGCAGAAATTGAAAAGACTCAGGATTATGTGTTTGCTCTAATACCATGTTTAATTACCTCATCTAAAAGCTTAATATGTTAGATGAGGGATGCATTTATTTATTTAAATTTAGTCTTGAAACCAATAAAAAAAATATATTTAAGGGAGATAGAACGAGTACTTGAGGAGTGTTAGCTGCACTTTGACGCTCAGAGGGATAACCCGCATCAAAAGCCTCACGATTGCCAAGACAGTAGAAGTTCAAGTAATCTTGTGGGGAGTATGCATTCTCAAGTCCAACCTCCATTAGCGCCTGGTAGATAGTCTCATACATCATTTGCATTGTTTTATGCTGGAATAAGAGTTACAAGTCAAAAGGCTACATCAATTAAATGTAATCATAAGAAATATAAAAGCACTACACTGGTTAACAGATAGCTAATTATTGATAAACATATAATAATGAATCCATTCCAAATATGAAAATTAGGCTCCTGTTTGGGTTCCATTTTTCAAAAAATGCATTTTTCCAAAACTCATTTTCAACCACATTTTTCCATAAAATAATGTTACACGTAAACCCAAAACTTTTCCTTATTTATTAACCACATATTTTCCAAAAAAATCACTATTCCAAAATACATTTTCCCCCAAAATCTCATTTAGTGGAGTCCAAACATGGGCTGAAACCACTCTAACAGAACCCTTTATCTTCTGCTTGCTGACACTTGCCAGTAAGTACTAAAAGTAAATGGAAAGTGTAAATTTGGGAATACATACCTGCCAAAACAAAATCCTTTGAGTAGCAGCACCTGTTGGATTACCCTCTGGCCACATTGGAATGACAATATATGCTGCAAACCTCTCGTGCGCCCTTATTTTGCTGGCAATCTTGAGGGCAATTTCTATTGGAATCAAATTATTTGCACCTGCAAAGTAGAAGTATGCTTTTATATTTTGCACATCAGAAGAAAACTTGAAACTAACAGAACAAAAGGCAGTATGTATAAGTGGGCAGTCAAATCGTCACCTGAGACAACTAAACTATGACAAGGTAGTAACATACTTCAACACAAAACTCATTTGCATGTATGGTTCGATATATGCGATACCATTGAAAAAATGTTGCATCTTTTTGAACTTGGTAGCTGTTGTTAAATCTTTTTTATTTATTTTGTGGGTCGTTGAATCTTGTATACCTTTCCTGATGTATGTTTCTAGTGTTTGTTGCATGTATCAATGTGAACAAAACCATGGTCCAGCAGGTAATGAATGGGCAAAGAACAAATAATGCTTTTGCATGGAAAAGTGCAACTTGAGAAATTAAAAATATTCAAATTGTGCATCAGTTTATTCTCCGTGACATCCACCTCAGGCCATTTGCGCAAGTCTTCATATGCCATGCAACAAATGAAAAGAAAGTTGCAAACCAGTAAAATTCACTTCTAATGACATGCTGACAGAGAGTGGAGAAGACTCAATCTTCATAATCACGTTACCTTTAAGTGGACAAATAGATTCAAGCAGGCAGGCGAGCAAGTTATAGCCATTATTCTTCAGAACAAAATTGGCTGACAAAATATATGACATAGGCCTCCAAATATTTTGGAATTAAAATACAAAATGCAAACAGATCCTTACCGACATCCTTATTTGTACTCCAGTTGTACGAGGATCCAATGAAGTATTGATTTTCAATATAAATAAAATGTTGAGCAGCACGAATGGCCTTTACATACGCTGTGTGTATGCTCATATCTATAAGTACGTTCTTCCCACATACCAGGTTCTGTTACAAAACATGATTTAATGGTTATGGAAGAAAATTTGCAAACAAAAAAAGTCTTACGATCTTTATTATAGTTCACCCTCATTGGAGCTTCTTTAGGATCCTTTGGGAAGCCCCTGACGGAGTTTGAATCAATTGAACGAAAAACCTGGATAAGATGAATAGAAGATCAGTGATTAGAAAACTCCATCACATAAATCAAGTGAAACCCATCAATTAACAGTTCATTGATACCGATTCACCTGAACATGCCAACTTTGAGGATCATCATCACTAACACAAGGAGCATCAGATAGCCCCAGTACATCGGGTATCCTTTCCAGTCGGAGTAAAGCGTCATCATATGACACCTTCAATTTTTTTATTCCATGAGGTTTAGCAGCTTTCATCCACCGTTCCTCGAAATTGGTCAGAACGTCATATGCTGCTGGACCANCTTATTATAATTATACTGGATCTTAGATTGTGTTTTCCTTTCACTTTTCAGAGCATCCATAATCACATAATGCGAAAATCGAAGTAGCTAAAGCTTCATATATCACTTCATGATCTTATGAACAAATCTGAAATTTACAAGGACATGGCCTCAGTTGATCATGTTGCCTTCCTTTTGCACTGAATAGGGAATCAGTAAAGTTTTGGATTGCTATAACTGCTAAAAAAAAGACAATAAAGTTGGACACAGGAATTGAACCCCCTCCATTGGCAAAGGAAAGCTAAAAACAATAAACAAATAGTAAATTGAGTAAAGTTCAAGCTCAGGACACTTGAATCCTTGATTTCTTATGAGCCATAGAACCCTAAGCGAGCACGAGCACGAGCATGTGTGTGTGTGTTTGGGGGGGGGAGGGGGGGGGGGGGGGGGGGTATCATCTCTGCTGTTATGGACATTAGGTAATGGAAGAAGGTAAAATGGAGCTGATAATTTTGACGTGCTCTAGACATTAAAACTTTGGTATTTTACCGCATTAATACATCTCAAACAATCTCATATTGCTTTAACTTGATTGATAAAATATATAGTGCATCAACATTTCAACACATACAGCAGCAAAATGTATTTATGGTAAAAGAATTACTGCATAAGTGGGGTTATGATAGTCATCAGCGTGCCAAGTTTGCAGAGTCCTAAATATATCATGCTGAGGAGTATCATATCGCCCGTTACACAAGTCCAGTCCTCCAAGAAATGCGGTGATTCTTCTACGATTATTTCCAGCATCAGCATCCACTATCACAGTCTTCTGATGATGTGTATAAATTACTCCAACTTCCTGATCAAGAATGTGAAATTTATTATTAACTTCAGAATTTTAAGGTTACTCAAACAATAAATTATCAGAATGATAGTATAAAGGCAAACTTACACTACAGTTTGAAAGTTAAGACTGTCAAGTTTTTTGGTTCTACTCACAAGAGAAATTTACCAATCATTGATATTTGCAATGGCTTTTTCAATGTAATTTGTTACTCCTTGCCAATACAAAGGGCATGTTGAAAGCATCTTAGGGTATGCCAGAAAAGAAAAAATTAATCAAAAAAGCAAAATGCAGAGCATAACCAAATCTAAGTTCTTCTTCTAGGGAAAAAAAAACATATCAAAGAATGATTATAGATTGGAATATTTCTCTCTTCATCACAACTATATATGAAGTGAATGCTTCACCTGTTCACCACAACCTTCAAACTACGAAGATCTTAGCGATGGAAATTTAAGAATTATAATGCAAACTAAAAAATTCACAACATATGTAAAAACAAACTCATTCCATCCACTAGCATAACAGTTACAATGATGAAAATCAAAAACCTTGACAAAGAAATGCTAAAATAGCCATAGTAAGAAACATCCATAACCTCAAAACTCATATTTAACAGAAAAAAACAATTATCTTCTAAATGCGAAGTTAATTAAATTTAGAAATCACTTGAGGAATAAGCATGAAACCAGATAAGCACTGATTTTATTTTTATTTTTGTTGTTGTTGATTCTTGTTTCCAGACTCTAATAGCAGAAATTTCCCTCCACAAAATAGAACTTTGGGTTTGATGGCTTCATGCAGATGCTGAGATGAGAGCATAATCCATTATCCCTCTCCCACAATACTATAGGGGCAGGCTAAACAGTTCTTGAAACAGAGTATTCATTCACAAGTCCAAAAACCTATTAGTAGCATCTTTGTTGCTATAGATGAGCTTCCAATAAGGAAAGCTCAATCCCATCATAGATGAGCTTCAAACAAGAAAAGATCAAATCCCATCCAACTAATATTACATAAAAAATAATCTTGTTTGCCAGCCAAATCCAGAATTTCATTGTAACGACAAAATGTAAAAACTTTTTAAGCATGTTGATGTAGATGACATGAAAAAGAGGAGGAAAAAACTAAGAAAAAGAAGGAAAATATTATTTATGTTCGACATACCCTCTGTTTCATCCAACTGTGACGCTTCCCAGCCACACGAGGACAAAGCAGCACTTGCACAGAAGAGTGTTTAAAGAAACGGCGAGTTTCTTCATCATGAGTTTGCATGACTCCATCCTGAATAGGTCAAGTTTGTGATACAATAATAGGATAACATTAGAAATAAGAATATCATTTTGAAAATTTCAAAAGGAAAACAATTAATCAAGAAAAAATAGTTTAAGTTGCATAATAACAGAAACCTGAGGTCTCCAGACTCTATACCTATTCATGTAAAATAAGCCCTAAATATATGTAAACAAACTATAGATTGAAAGCATTACCCAATAAGCAACAAAAAAAATTAGGAAAAGAAGCATGCCAGCAATTTAGTTAAATGGCGGAAATTGAATATTGAAATACGCCGTAGTTCTTAAATAAAAGAGGGAAAATTGTGAAAGCTCTCTCTCTCTCTCTCTCCCTCTCTCTCTCCCTCTCTCCCTCTCTCTCTCTCTCTCTCTCTCTCTCTCTCTTCAAATTAGTGAAAATTAATAATAGATCAACGTCGACCTTGATGGTGGGTCCAATAAGGTGATTTTAGACCTGTTTGTTGCATTTTCAATGCGTGACCGAGGAGATACCATGTTTGCACATGCAAGAAAGTTTGAAATCCTATCGAGACGAACCATCAATGTTTTATACTGTCAAACATTTGACATGAATTTTAAGATTGGAGATAAACTCTATTAATGAACAGTACATCTGGATGCATGCATGTCTGACATTTTAGTCATAGACTTGGGAAAAATAGGATTGGAATACTAAAGGTTAGATCCTTGCTCGATTTCCTTGTTGGTTAAAAAATCTTGTTGCAGTAAATAAGTTTCCAGAATATGACTTGCAGTAAGTAAATTTTTCAGAATAGGATTTGCAGTAAATAAATTTTCAGAATAAACAGCAAGAGTAAAATGCATAAACAACAAGAACAGAATGCAGAAAAGAATCACCCCCCCCCCCCCCCTTTCACGATTTCGATAGTTTTAATTATAGTTGGAATTCTATTGGGGCAAAATTTAAACTTGTCTTCTAGACTATTTGACTTTAAAAGAAAGACGGCTTCAAAGCATTCTCTATACTTGCACAAACAATATTTAACTGTATCACATCTTAAACAAATAATATTTGATATCTTCATGATTTGTGCTTTACATCCAGAGGTGGAGCATGAAGAAGGTCTGCAGTGAAATTTTATGAGTATGGGCAAAAGTTTCTACGCTCAAACATTGTACAGAGGATTCTTGCGACAGCAAAACACAACCTCATTCATTTGGAGTTATGTTGACAAATGGATACATTATCCAGTCACAGTCTCAAATGATATAAGCACTTACCGTTTTGTAGCCCAGTATGCTTCTTGACGTAGGGTCATCCCATACAAGCAGCAGAACTCTCACTCCTTCCTGTGACTTTGATCTCAGAAGCTCCCCCAGAGTGGTACTTGACACAGAATTATCATCCCTAACCAGTCTAACTTTGTGCCACACTGACCACCCAGTAATATAAATCAAACGGCGGGCCTGACGTATAGCATCAAAGATGTCACGCCAGCATTTTCCATGCACATATTGCATCCCATTTTCAAGTTTTAGAATTGGGAGACATCCATCAGGAACGTGGGCATCTTGATAAAGAGTGACCATTCCACCTCTCCTAAGTGGAAAGTAAGTCCCAGGTACACCAAGATAATCAGGACCAGCTCCAATTCCATGATGGTAGATGCTTAAATGCTCTATTGGGGTATATTGAATAGAGATATACAAAACAGCTCCAGCCTTGCAGGGCTTCCCGCTTGCATTGAGGATTGGAAAGAACCCCTCAATTTTTGCTCCACCATATAAATGCTCCACCGGCACCATCACTGTCCCTATAAGTTGTGATCCCACAACATCATTGTCTTTCACTACAAAGTGAACTTCGGCAGCATAATGAGCAACTGGAAGATTAAAATGTTGCGTCCAAACAGGATTCTCACTATTGCTTATCACATAAGTCCTTCCAATTGTAGCACCTGTTACTGTGATGGAGACATAGGGATCACTTGTAATCTTATTGTTGTTGAACATGTCTCCTATAGTTTTGTGGAACATATCCATGTTAGGAAGATTTTTCGCTTCATATACCCAAATATCCAAATTCCCATGCAAGAGCAAAACTTTCAAAGACACTTTAGGAGATGGAGCTGCCATAAGCTGCATATTCTGAGCATGTGATGTCTCAGCATGAGTGGTCGAATGTGATGAGGCAGGAACAGAAGGGTGCTCCATCTGACCCGTAGAAGATGTCTCCCAGCGAGAAAAGGAATTAGGATGTCCATATATAGCCCCCATACCATTATACTTATTAGTCATTGGCAATGGTCCAGAGTGATATTTTGGAGGGGAACTAGGCAACGAGGCTGACGGAGCAGGAGGGGAGGCAGGGGCAGATGGCTTAACATGACTATCAGACAAATGAACATTTTCAATGAGATCATCGATAGATGGATAAACTGAAGGGCGAGTCATAGAGTCATCACTGATGTGATCATAATTTCCTGTAGGACCACTCACAGAAGATGAACTATCTTGGTAGTGGTAGTGACTAGAGTACTCACCACTAACTCTAGGTGGCACATTGGGTTGATTATCTGGAGGCTGCAATGGCCCGGAGTTCTGATGTTGGAGATAATGGGAAGAACCATAATGGAAACTACCATATGATTGAAGGGTTGACTGAGGTGCGGTTGGCATTGGTGGAGGAGGTGGATATCCATGAAACTGGTGAGTGATGGGGGTAGAATGTGAGGATGGGTGGTAACTATACTCTAAAGGTCCAGACGTAGGAGGTGCAGATGGTGGCAGTGGACCTGGATACGGATAATTTAAATGGCCGGAACCTGAAGTGTCGTAAAAGGGCGGGGGTGGATAATGAGAATACTGTGGATAAGGATATGGGACAGAGCCTGGAGGAGGATGACCGGGGTATGGACCAGAACTAAGACCTGGGTTTTGTTGGTTTGGAGGGGGTGGAACGTGGGGGTAATTATAGGTGCTATATTGATATGGAGGCGGAGAATGGTAATTGTTATCCATCAACACATACAAATCTTCTTAACTGCTGATTCTTTTCTACAAGGATAAATATCACAATTGAACCACACAAATCTCATGAGATTGCAAAAACATCAACATAGGCTCCGCATTAGATCCAAGAAAGATCTATACTCAACTGCATCAAAATAAAAATGAACAACAATTCAGATACTGGCAAAGACAATAAAAAAGCAATTTCCAATGGGATTCTGATTAAAAACACGAAAAACCTTTACAGATTATGCAAAACGATCAAATGGGTTCTTGCTAATTCTTTCAATACTCAAGAATATGCTTCATATATAATACTTTTTGAGACTAATATCTGGTAAATTTGATCAAGATCGCACCTTTAAATGGGGTTTTCCACCATAAAAAATCATAGAATGTATAGATCAAAAGAGGAAATAGAGATTATTTAAATAACAGGTGAACTGTGCGCGTTACATACCCAAATTTTCTTGTAGAAAATTCTTTGCAAAAGACAACCTAATACAGGAATGTTGTTCGTATGCTTAGGAGACCCGTAGGTTGGACAAGATCAGACGGTTAACAGCTGATTGTTTGGTTCATCAAGATTACGTGGAGCCACCTGATTGGCTATCAGTGGTGAAAGGGAACTTGCTTTGGTTTTTCTGCCCTTATTTTTGTTTAGGTTTTCAATCCGGATGGCAAGAAATAGAATTGGTGCCAAATTATGTCAAAATGATTGCATCATTAAGTGGAAAATTTATTTGTTCGTTCCTTATGTACGCACAATATTTTATTAGTATAAAGCCAATTTCAATATAGCTATTAGAGAGTTCAATATATAATATATTTCATAGATCAATTAATGGAGTGTTTGAGACACATTATTTTGAAAGAATCAATTCTGAAATTTGAAATAGTAAATTGATGAAAAATGTGTGATTAAAAAAGAAGAAAAAGTTATTGAAGTGATATAAAATATTATTTTATTAAAGAATGTGTTATTGAAAATGAGTAGAAAAATAAGAATGAAAATTTTAATTTGGTTCAAACAAGGACTAAGATGTACATTCCCCTTATATAAAATAAATATGTGCACTAATGTGATAGATCGTTCAAAATCAAAAGTGTAGATTTTATCACATGAAATAATGTAAAAGAGACGTATGATTGTTTCGTAGATATTTGACTTACGAATTCGTCAATTCAAGATGTTGTAATTATGAAAGTATGTTTTGAATGTTTTTATAAACAAATTAAATTATAAACTAATAAAAAAAATAGGTGATGAAAATGTGAATAGTAATCGTAAATAACTCAAAATGTATAAATAAAAAGTGACTAAAATATTTATAAATAGTTTATAATGAGCCAAATATATGCTTAAATCATAAATAATCGGTGAAGATCTCGTACATGAGAATTTTTTTAAAAACATATTAGTGAAACCTTAATTTTCTTGGTCAAATTTATCAAACCACATAAAAAAAAAAAAAGTAAAATATAATATATAAAAAGATAAAGCCTTGTTTGACGAATATTAAAATTAAGATATTAATTTTATTTATAGTCAATAATTAATTTTAATCATATATTTCATCCCCAGTTTTTTAATCACATATTTATTAATTTTTATCAAAATTTATTAAGAAAATCTAATTTTAATCTCCACCAAACAAGAGCAAAACTGCAAAATGGCAAAAGTATAGGCGGTATTGGGAAAATGAAATTGGAATGTTTCAATTGATAAGGATTAAACATTACACTTTACATACACTGCAGCATTCCTCCAAGGGCTTGCTTGGGAGTTTTTTTCACTAGTTTTGAATCTTTTGATCGATTTTGGGTAGCACCGTTTATGAGAGGTTGAAAAAATAGGTGTTTGTTAGTTTTTTGGGCATCGATTTCGGATGATTTAAAAATCACCTAAAATTTGTGTAGTGTAATTTTAAGCGGATCTCTCAACCTAGGTTTTGGCCGTTTCTCATATTCTCTTCTAATTTTTCCTTTTATAAAATTATTATTTCCAACCAACCTGTTTTGTTCAAAACTAAATTGTAAATAAAAACAAATTAAAAGGTTATTTACCATTTCAAAAATTATATTATAATTAAAAAAATGAGGAAATTACACCTACACCTGGGTTTAAAATATCATTTTCATAAATCAAGTATCTAGTTTCATAATATAAAAATCAGGTTTTATTTAAAGATTTTAAAAAAATTATTTTTATTTCTATATCTTCTTACACTATTCAAAACCTAAACTAATACATATCATCTCCACGCTCTCACCGTCTCTCCTCACACGGTGAGCAACCACCATCAGTCCTTCTATATTCTCTCTGTCTCTCCACCTTCTATATCTTTCTGTCTCTTCACCCTCTCTCTTTTCCACTCTACTCCCTCTCCTCCAGCAGCCTAGTCTCCACGAGACGGCGCAGCCTCGTCCGTCAGTTTTGTGCAGATCTAGTGGTCTTGGTGTAGATCTGTCCTTTTTTTTTTTTGCTTGATGCGGTGAAGGTGTCCCGTGCGGTGTTGGTGGAGGTGTGAGTGTCGTTGCTTCGACGAGAAGTGTGAACAAGAGTGTGTGTGCGTGCGTGTGCGTGTGATGCTATGGGTAAATGAACTGGTGTGTGCGCATGCGAGTGCAGTGAGGTGCTGTGTGAATGAGTGTGTGCGTGCGTGCGACATTGTGGGTGAATGAACTACTAATGGGTGTGTGTGTGTGTATGTGTGGGTGCGTGACGACGGTTGTTGTTGGGTATGTGTGCGTATGGTGGCGGTTGCGGTTTGGTGTGTGCGGTGTCATGACGATGGTCGTGGGTAGGATGAGATGGACGTGGATGTCTGTGATCAATTATTTGGTTGATTATGTGACCTAAAAATTGTGACTGTGACTCATAATTTATTAAGTTATAATTGAGTTTTGACCAATAAGAGTTTTGATTTTGTAATTGATAAATAATCCGTGACCTATAATTTGATATATTTGTGACTATAAAATAAGTTGTGTGACTTATAATTTTGTGATTTGTGACCAACGAACAAATTGTGACTTTAAAATTTTTAATTTGTGACCAATGAACGAACCGTGGCCTCTAAATATTTGAATTATGACCTTAATATTTTTGAATTCTGACCAAATTGCATAAATATGTTACCTTTATAGATTTATTAATTAAATATATAATTTATTAATTAAATCATAAATAAATTTTAATGAAAACCTAATTTTTGAAATTTAAAACATCTATCCTTAATTTTGAAATTATGATACTTAATACCTTATTTATGTATTGTTCCCTTCAAAAATATACTTATAAGTAAAATATTACTTGCAAGATAAGAAATATTACGTTATAATTAAAATTACTTGGAATTAATCTTCTATTTGAGCTACAATACGAGGTAAGCAATAACGGACCCACATGGGATCATGTAGGGTCAAATGACCCACAAATTATTATTATTATTATTATTTTGTTTTTGAGTATTTTTTTTAACCTAACACTTAGATTGAAAACCCTCCAACCCAGTAGCCCAATTGAAAACCCTCCAGGAACCCAGTAGCCCATTTGCTCAATGCCAAACCCATTTTAATATTTAGACAAAATTAAACTCAATTCCCAAACCCTATACATGTGCACAGTTTCTTCATTTCAGATTCTCTTCCAATTTGAATTCGCCCAAGTCCACCAACGACTCCGCCATCCGTCGAAGTTCGCCCTGTTCTTCTTCTCACAGTTCAGTGTTCAATTTATTCCGCCGAAGTCCGCCCTGTTCTTCTTCAATCAGTCCGCCCTTGCATCCACCGAAGTCTGCCATTCTCCCTTTTAGGTGTATTATCAAATTTACTCAAATTGCTTTTTCTATTTATTCTAGGTATATGGACTTTGGACTGTGGATTATACTATTTTCTTGTTCCTTTCTTGCATTTTTATTGATACTATCATGTATGCATTTTCTGTTTATATGTATATAATTTATAAATGTTGAATTTTTAGCCTAAGTTAATGGAAATTAAAGAGGAAAATGAAATGTAGATTGGGTTCTTGGGCAATTATTTGGCATTTGAATGAGGAAATTAATTTAGCCAATGTGGTATTAAAGAAAGTAAGAAACCGAAGATGAATGATTAGGTTAACTAGTTAATAGGTTAAGCATGTAAGTTTTTTGAGAATTATTGGATTTCTCCAAGTCAAAGGGGTTTTGTTATTTTAGTTACTAATTTCTGTTAAAGAGAAATTAGGAATTTTAGCTATATGTGTAAGCAGAGCTGCCCAGAGTTTATGTATTGAATTTGTTTTTTTAACAGGTATGGAAAAATATTTTAAACGAAAATAATTTTGACCCCACAAGACAAATGGTCTAGGTCCGCCGTTGGAGGTAAGCGAAATTTTTTGATTTTATCATTTGGTTAGTTTATGTGAATATAGTGAGTAGAGAATGTGAATACAGTGAGTAGAGAATATCGATTGAATTCTTGGTTCCATTTTTTGGGTTTATTAGGTAAAAAGTATTATTATGAAGTAAAATCAATTAATTATGACTGGTAAGGAAAAACAATAAGCTACTATGTAAACTGATAAGTGCGTTTTGCGCACTTAATTATGCAACAAAACATGATTAATTGTTAATATAAATGCTTGATTATGGCTTAATTCGATATGAATTGTGTTTGTAGGCCTACTTTGATGGACTTAATGAAATGTGCGCGAAAAAAGGCGAAAATGATCAAAATGGAAGGAAATGAAAGTTCGAGGACTAAATTGCAATTATTCATAAGTTGACCCGAACGATGAATC
>CAIGRS010293809.1:0-13019 GCA_903798395.1 Fraxinus floribunda
ATATAATTGTGTATGGAAACTGCATGTATCTTACTGGATGTTTTTTTTTAAATACTCACTCATACAAATTTTTATAGGCTAGTTCGGGTCGATTGGAGCTGTGGTGGGATGGTGTAGCGGATTGTCAAGGGATTTCGACATACACAAATATTAAGTTTACTATTTTTAAATTTTGTAGTTTGTTTTGTTCAAACATTATTTTTGAATTTATTAGTTGAGAATTTTAAGTTATTTTTCTAAAGACACACTTTCATTTTATGGATGTTCCAATATTTTGTTGCTTAAAAGATTTTATCGTTCCACAAAAATTAGATTTTTGGTAACACTTCATTGTTTGTGAAATTTAGGGGCATTAGAAGTTTTATTTGGAATGCTTTTGGAATCTTATTTGAAGTCTATTTGGAAATTTCTAGTTGAAGTTCTATTTTCAAACCCTAGTGGAAGTTGAAATTTGTGTTGGACTTGAAGAAATCAAGATAAAGAAAATCTTTGGCATTTTATTTCATCTACAACTCTACTTTTAGGGTTTGGATTGCTCCCTATATATATTTGACTTTTCTCTACAATTTAGTTGGGTTGGTTTTACCCCATTATGGGTTGTTAACCTCATTATAGGTTGGCTTAACTTTATTGGAGGTTTGTTTTCCTTTTGCTACTTTTTTATCGTCAAAATCACGCATACAGTGTTGCATAGTACATGAAAAGAATACCAAATGCAAGACAGATCAGGATTTAGTCGGTAGTAAAAAATAACAAAAGAAATTTTGAATCTAATGACAAATCAATAAATTCAGTATTTCTCTCGCCAATGGTGCCATAAAATTGTTTGTGCGAAATCGCAAGCGTGCGAAATTCGTTATCAAATTTGAATGTAGAGTAGTAAAAGAGATTTGTGTTTACTTATCCAGTTATCGAAATTAATTTTTAACTAAATATGCGAATGAATGTGTTGAAATTTTAAATCTACCCATCATCATCATCATTATCGTCGTCATCATCATCATCATCATATTTTCAGTCTCAACCTATGTAATTTAGTTGTGATTTGTGTATTTATGACAATAGATAATCAAATTTTATTTACGTGAGGTAAGTTAAAACCTATTCTAAGCACCACCCTGGTCATATCCCTAAAAAGAATTCATATACAAAGTAATGTATTTAATTACATGTTTATCTATATGATTGCACACGTCATACATATTATTTATAACATCTATTGTCCGTGTGTTGTAATTACAAAGTCCTAAAAATATAATGAATCTTTCAGCACCATAACAAATAATTAATTACCTAATTGGGAATCAAGCAATTAACTATTTCAACAAAGCATACAAGATTAATCAAGAACACAAATTAACTAAATTACTTAGTCTTTGAATTAAAACTAAACAATAAAAAAGTCCATCTTCGTCCTAACACAAAAGAAATCTAGCATAGCATGTTTCAAAAGATAAAACAGCAAAAGAATTTGTAAGTCATCACCCGAAATTTATAAATACAAGAAGGAGATGTGAAACCTATTTCTTGTTCGTGATCTTCAATACTAAGATGTGATTCTTCAAGTTCTTGATGTTTCTTAATGTGGATTCATTACTAGATTTGTTTTTTTCTCCAACTTATAATGAATTTGCCCCTCGTTCTTAGAAAATTTTATGATGTAAATTGAAATGAGGGGTGATGGAGAGATTCTTCAATGTTTATCCCTTGTCTTGTACTTATAGGTGATAAGATAAGGTTAAAAAAACCCATCCAATTTGGGTTCCAAAAAAGTTTGTGTCACAAAAGGAAAGTTGGTTCGTTTGTCCAAATTTGGTCCATTCCCAGGCATGGTGCATCTGCTTGCCCATACATTGACAAGTGAATTGGGCCTCAGGTGGTCAAAAAATGGCCCTTACGAATGCAAGCAATTTCTTTTTTGCTTCATGTCTTTTATTCTCGTCTAATTGACTCCACATGATTTTTGATCCTCGTTTTGTGATTCAAATCAACTATGGATATTTTCAATTTGATCCCCAAACTTTGAAGATTCTTCATTTTTCCCCACTTCCAATAACTGAATTTTATGTAACAAATAATAATACCTGAGATTAGGCCATAATCAAATAAAAAAAAAATTCCTAAATGTATTTAGAGGCCTAGATACGTGTATAGAATATTGGGAAAAATTTAAAAGTCAGGTGTCAACTTTGACACAATTCAATTTTCAGGCGTCAAGTTTCAAAATGCAAAACTTAGGTATTTATTTATTAATTAAAAATATTTTTATTAATTAAGTATTAATATAAATTTATTAAATATTTAATTCTAATATAATATAATTAACTCACCCCATCTCCACCACCCCTACCATTCCGGGGAATATTATGGCAACCGTTTCGGTCACCACTCTTCTCCGGCTACTGTTCCGACGATTGCTCTGATTCCGACTATTATTCCGACGACCATTTCGATGATTGCTCCGATTCCGACAATTATTCCGATGACTATTCCGGTGATCGTTCCAGCGATTGCTCCAATTCTGACATTTTATACAATATGGTCACAGATTCACAATTTAGATAGTCACATATTTTTTTCAGTCACAAATAATAATTTTTATACGTTACAGATTATTTTACGGTTACAGTTCAAAAATTTTCTAGGTTACAATTAATTCATTGGTCACATATCAAAATTTATTGGTCACACAATCACATATTTTGAAATTAGTTAGTCACAGATTTTTTCACGGTCACATATTATATAATTTTTAGGTCACAGATAATAAAATGATTGGTCATAGATTATTGAATTTTAAGGTCACAGATTATATTTTTAGTCACAGAAAACCAAAATTACCTGATTCTCCACCTGCATCATCGTCGAATGCCACCACCATTGTCAACCCACCACACACCACATCAAGTAAATACCACAGTACACCGACAGTGCCACTACCACCGCACCCACATCACGCACCATCTCACGACATCGATCTGAAAAAAGTTCCCAACTCCTAGATCCTATCCACGAACAACAATCTCCACCACCAACCACTCACATATTAACTATTTAATGGTTCACCACCACCTCACCGTCATCGTCGTCGTCGCCGCACACATACGGTCCCGCAACGCATACCCATAGCACCTCCAATACACACCCACTGCACTGCTAACAAAAAAAGTACAGAGACGGACGAAAGCAGCTTCGAAGAGGGACGGTGGCGACAAAGGTTTTTTTTTTAAATAACAAAGAATCTTAAACAATAGAGTACAAAAAAAGTAAAAATAAATAATCAAACAATAACAAGAAAATTAACAAAACGACCAAGTAAAACTTTCGAACTAGATCAGTAGATCTACAGCAAAAGAGAAGCAAAGAACAACGCTGTAGCAACAGATCCAGCAATCGGTACTCTGTTCAAAGTAGCGCTATTTGGTGATGAGTTAGGGACGGCGGCATCAGGTGTGGCGACGATGGATGGAGTATTAGCGATAGATCCGGAAGGTGCACTTGTAGGAGAAGAGGGAGGAGCAGGTGGAAAAATGAATTAGTTTAGGGTTGTGATAGATTTAATGTTTGATATTTTAAATAAAATACCTGATTTTGAATAATGAAACTTGGTCCCTGATTTTTGAATTCCAATATTCAAACACCTGATTATTGTAATTTCCCCATAATATTTATATTTATCACGCCTCATATGTTGGGGCCCTCATCTTCCTGTATTTTAGTGAAAATTGTGGCCCAAGTAAAATCCTCTTAATTTTCTATTCTATTTTACTTTATTTTCTATTTTTATGATATAGTTGTTTACAAAATTCACCTCTTCAAAATATAACAGTATGTATCTATCATCTATTAGACCTCACAATGATTGTTAAAAGTACAATCTATCCTTTTGTCTCTCTTGATGACATTAAAACTCACAAATCACTTCGATTAGTGATCAAATAATTGAAATTCATTAAACATAATAACAATCATCCAAGAAATCATGCATATTTGGTGTCAAAATATTGAATTTATACTAAAAGTATCATAATAAGGGTTTATTTACATCTTAGTAAATAAAAACCTAGCCTAGCATTACTAACTTACAAGAAATCATGTTTGAATTATAGAACATCACTCGAGTTATTGATAAATTGAGAAGTCGATGACAAATCTTGACTTATGGAATCTCTTTAATGATTTCTTGATTGATCTTCAGTTGCGCCTCTTCTTTTTTGCCTAATAATCAAGTTTGAATCTTCAATCGATTGAATTCTTACAATATCCTCCTAATTTCCCAAAAGATTTATGATTTAGCCTCTCTTTTATTGTAATAATTGATGAAATATAATTTATGAGAGATGTCTTCAGTGGATGTCCATGTTCTTGATTTATATAAGGTGAAACTAGGTAAAAAAAAAAAAAAAAAAAAAANTTATTCAAAATGCATTGGAAAGCTAATTCAAATGGCTAAAATTACTAATTTTTCAACAACAATATTCCTTAATAATTTGGATGAGAGTGTTAAAAATATTGTTAGCAATAAGAGGAAGTTCAATTATCTAAAAAGTAATAATTTTTATATGCATCATTCAAAGTGGGTCTATGTAGTGTCGAGATGCTGCTATTTAACCTTGTTTATTTATGCATTCCCACAAATCTAAAGTGAACGATATAACACCATCATATTTATGTAAATCACTAATCAATTGGTTCTTGGTTCTAGCGAAATATTCTAGTGTATCATTATGAAAAGTGTTTTTACTATCCCAACGTACCTAGGTTGTAGATATTCTTTCACGAACGTTGTGAAATAGTCATCGTCCTCTATGCTTAGTGGTAACTCGGCACCGACAATTAATTTCACCATTCCTTCACGAGGTCTTTCCTCTAAATACATTTATGTGCTTAGTGATGAAGAACCGCTTCCGAAAGAAATAGTGCCAAACACTAGCTGTGTTTGAGAGCTACCAATAAGCACATGTTTGACCATACATTTGGCATAGGAACGACTGAGCTAGGTAGTATCGATACCATTTTGCCATGTCAATCGCTGTTGGCAGTATTTACACATTGTCTTAAATCTTTGACTCCGTTGGCAGTACGACCCATTGAAATTATTTTAAAGTGTTCCCAACACTTTGCAACTTTTTTTCTCCTTTGCTTCTCTCTTGCACAGGGAATTGTATTTTTGCTTCATCAGCAGCTTCATCGATGTCATTCAATTAAATCAGATTAGTACTTTCATGAGCATACCACTCATTCCCGACAAATCTTTGAGAGCAACAAATTCATTGGAAAATTGAGATTGTGGCGTCACAACTAATGGGCCACCGAACAAGCCCTGAACAAAATCATGAGGATCCATGTGTATGTAATAGAATGTAGTGTAGAGAATAAAGATGAAATGCATGAATTGGATAGTGTAGAAATGTAATGTACAAAATAAAATTGAGAGAATGTATATAACAGATTTGAAAGTCAAATGTAATAGAATGTGTATGCTTATGTAATAGAATATATGTAATAATGAGTAATGTAATAAAATAAAATTGATAGTAATTTGATATTTTGATTGTAGAGAGTAGAAGAGACTTTGTTGATTGTTGTGTAAAAAAATGGTTTGTAATTGAGGTATTTTAAGAGGAAGAAATATAAATAAATTCAGTGATCGTCGGGGACCCCAACAGTTACTTAGAAACATTTATCACATTTTGAAAATGGTAACACACTTTTCAAAAGTGATCGTTTGGTCACCTAAGCTCAGCGAGCCACAAGCCGAGCTTGCTCGTCTCACCTACTGAGCCCTTTCACTTGGCTTGTGCTCGGACTTGTCTTGAAAAGAGCTTGAGCCGTCCATGAGCCTATCCGATGAGCTGACGAGTTACTAGGCTCGATTGCCACATCTAGTGAAAATATTTTGATTATATTTCAATGCTTCGCTCTTTTGAATTTTAATTGCAACCAATTGATCCCCTATTATATTCAATCAATGTTTAGTGGTCCGAATCAACTACTAAAAACTTAATATTCAGTTCGGATACCATATAAAAAGAAAATCTAATAGCTTTTCATTTCTTTGTATTTTCTCCTTCATATTTGAATTCTGCAATTTAGTCTCCAAACTTTGAAAATTGCTATTGTTCGTGATTTTCGCTCATTTTTTTAAATTCACCTCCAATCATTGAGTTTTACCTAATAAAAGAAATTTACAAGAAATTGGGTCATAATTAATCATATAAACTCCTAAATGTATATATATAAACGCCTATATAAGTGTATAAACATCTCAAATTTGAACATTTGTTCGTCATCAAACAAAGCTATAACATATTTCAACTAGCAAGTATGCCAAAATTTTTGGTTAGACAACTTGTCGTTTGTCCACATTGAGATCTGTTGGGTTTTTGATACCCAATAAATCCGAGCTATGATGTAAAATCGATGTCGGATAATGTTTCATAGGTTTCAGCTGATGATTGAAATTATATGTTGACACCACAATCGAACCAATTAAATCACATAACCCACTTGGACCATTCGAAGTAGCCTAATTGTATTAGGGCTGCTCATGACCCAACCCGAACGACTTGGATGGCTTTAAGGTTTTAGCCCACTTACCCCTTCGTTATTGGGCCTCGTTTGTTTGACCTAAAAGCCTATGGATGGCTTTAAGATGTTAGCCTACTTATCCCCTTTGTTATTGGGCCCTAACGTTTGACCTAAAAGCCTAACCTACCTTTAACCTATTTAATGTTGTTGCTAATTACAATTAAGTTGTGGGAAATATATTTTATAGTCGTATTGTTTGTGAAGAAGAGAAAAACCGGTTCTCCCTCCATTGCTTTGTGCTTCTTGGCTTTGTGCCTCTTCCATTTGAGAGACCCATTTGTTCCCTTTCTTTACCTAGCCTTTGTGGCTTCTTCTTGGCTGAAATTTCTAACCATTAGTCCTTTGTGGGCTGATTAATTAGAGCCACCGAGTTCGGGTTTGGAGAAGTTGTTGGTTTGTGGTTGACCTTTCTTTACCTAGCCTTTGTGGCTCCTTCTTGGCTGAAATTTCTCACCATTAGTCCGTAGTGGGCTGATTAATTAGAGCAACTGAGTTCGGGTTTGGAGAAGGTGTTGGTTTGTGGTTGTTGATTGAATTGTGGTGTCATTTTGGTGAAAACTGAGCCCGGTTTTGGTGCCGATTGGAGCCTAAATTATAACAAGATCTTTATAGGGTAGCTGCACTATAAGACACCTTTTTCTCTTTTTCTTCAATGTCTAGTGCAATGCCCTACTTTAAATGCCAATTCTCAAAAACAACCTCTAACTTCAGATATTCACCTAATTTTCATCATATTGGCCTTAGAAAATCCACAAAAAAATTTACACATATAGAATCCCTATTCATCTCAATATTTTTCTACAATAGTTCAATCACCTCCAAATTGTTCTAAATTTGGTTAAGGATGTATAATGTAGTGATCTTTGAGTTTAGTATCTAAGTTCTACTGTTTTAACCTAAGAAGCACACGAATCAACTCATTACTTCATGATGTTAAAGCTTAATTCACGTGAGCAAATAGTATCGAATTCTACATGGATAAGCATCAATTAATCTAACATGTAACTTATTTACGATTCCTAAATCAGTAAATAATTTCAAGTATATTCGTCATAGTCGGCAAGGCTAACTAACTCACACAACCAAGCAATCTAAAAAGAACTAAAAAGAAAATATTTCAAGTTTTTTTTTCCCTTTTTTTCATATTTAAATAAAGTAATAAAAACATACAATCGCACAAACATAATAAAAACTAAAAACTCAATGTTTTTTTTCATCTCCAAACTTAAATTACACATTGTCCTCAATGTCTTAAAGTATAATCAAACAATATAAAAGGGAGGGAAAGAAAGGAAATAGGTACATCCTAGATTCTCGAGGCAAGATTGTTGGATAAGTCCATTCCGTTTTTCATATTATTAATTCAACCCCACCCCCCCACCCCCCGATATCATTGTAACTATAAAATTTGGAAGAAGCAAATATAAGAGTCCATAAATAGTGTAAAAGTTACAATGTGTTGTGTATAATAATCAGTTTTTTCTCAACACCCCTAAGTCTTGGAAAAATGTGCCATGTGCCTCCTTTTACTGTTTGGAACTCAAATATCTTTCTTTTGTTTTTAAACCTAATATTGACATGACGAACCTTTTATTATAAATAAAACGTGCCTAAAATTAATTTAACCTATAAACTACATGCAATGCAAATACTTAAAAGCATAATAAATAAAAGGGTAATATATTGGACAACCTTTCAATAAGCGCTTAATTTAAAGTCCTTAACTAGACACTATGAATAAGTTAATCATGGTGGTTCAAAGCGAACTTCACTGGCAAAGCATTTATCACAATGTTCAACATTGCAAGCCCCCCTTTCAATCCTCCAAGCTCGTAGAGCTCTTTCTTCATCTTCGAGGTTTTCAATTATTCCACCAACTCCTTTCCTATATTGGCATTGGCATTTTTTAGAATCTCTGACTCAAGGTCAGCTCGCCTACTTCAAAGTCTATGAAAGACCAGCTTGTAGATAAAAAATGGTTGCTCCAAGGTTAGTGATACATCCCAATATTCTCGTATGTCTAAGACTAAAAAATTAATTAGCTCGAAAGACGAACTTTCCCACTTTAATGAGCACTTTTTCGACCACTTCTAGAGGGTAATAAATTGATTGGTCTACTAGTTGGAGGGAGGTAGTTGTGTACTTTAGTTCTTTCACACCTAGATTCTTATAAACATCTATTGGCATTAAATTTACACTTGCCTCAGAATTACATAGGTAATTAAAAGTAGAGCTACTGCCTATTGAGTAATGTATTTTGAGACTCCTTGGGATTCTTAAACTTAGGAGGTAATTTTTATTGCAAAATAGCACTGCAATCCTTATTGCGTGCGATCGTCTCAAACTCATTCAACTTCATTTTTTTTTTTGTTTTGATAAGATCTCTTCTAAGAACTTTGCATATCTTAGTACTTGAGATATGACTTTAAGTAATGAGATGTTGACATGAAGCTTTCTAAATATGTCCAAGAACTTTGCAAACTGTTCTTCGAGCTTCTTCTTTTGTAATCTTTAAGGAAAGAAGACACGAGGCACATATGTCTTGATATTTTTGCTAATTGTTTAGGCTGATTCACGTGCTCCTTATCTGTAGAAGGTACCTTTTCATTCAATAACACTTGTCTCTTCATTGTAATTTTTGGAAGTTGGACCTCACTTCATGTAGTAATTTTCTTGAACTACTTTCCCTTTTGGCCTTTTTCGAAGCCTTTAAGGAAATATGATAGGTGATATACATGGAGCAAATTTGATTGGTGGATTGTCAACCTCATATTCCACAACATTTAATATCGTACTCTCTATTTGGGATTTGTCTTAGTGTTACTTGGCAGTGTCCTTGATTGTCTTTCTAAAAGTGCCTTTGTTATTTGTCTCGCTTGATTTTCCAAATTCTATATAGCAGTCGCACGAATTTGCAAGTTTCTATCATTTGCATGTACTGAGTTGATACTTCAGCCATCTTAGCAAATGCTTCTTCCCATAAAGGATTATTTTTCAGGCTGCTGAAAATCTGGTAGTGCATTCTCGTATGGTGCACTTTTAGAAGACTGATTAGTTCTCCAGAAGAAGTTTGGTTGATTTCTCCTACTCGAATTGTATTTTTTGAAATGAAAATTATTTTGCTACCTTTGATAGTTCGGCATGTAATTTATATGCTAAACTAATTGAGCTAACGGACTCACCACATTACAATACACGTTTTTATGATTCCCTTTGCATTGGTTGCATCTCAACCCTGCTTATTGAACTGTATTTCACTATTTGATTAGTTACAATGTCATCGACCTTTTTCACTAGTTCGGCTAGTTGTGCTGAAATATCGATTTAATTGAGTGGCCACTCTACTTTATCCATGATTATTGCTTGCTCATCATAAATTAAACGGTTACTTAATGCTAACTGAAATGTTCATTAGATTACCCATCAATCACCATAACCAATTTCATTTGTACATGTGGAAACATATTTATATGTGGCATATTAAGAAATGATGTGGCGCCATAACATAAAAAAATTGTATGTAAAAAATAAAATAAAAACTGAAATTGTAATCTCCTCCAAATCACCTTCTTCCCCAAATCACTTTCTTCCTCAAATCACCTTCCTCCGCAATTTCACATCTTAAGTTCATAATTCACATCCCCAAAAATAATTTAGGTTGCTTAACTTTTTTTTAACTAAATAATCACATACCCAAGATTCTTGAGGAACAGAAGGGTAAGTTTAAATTGTGCATATATACATTCGAAAACATACTTTTTCTCAACAGTAAATGAAATTGGAGCATTAATTTCGGATGGTTCATAATTCACATCCCCAATTTTGTTGATCAGAGCATGAATTAAAAAATTTTCATTTTGGGGAAGAAGGTGATCGATTAGTTCTACTGATTTCTGATGAGACGAGTGGCTGGTGTGATGAATTCTGAACACGAGAATTATTAATCATGGGAACTTCGCCGGTGAGAGTTTTAACTGCAAACTCAAAACATGGGTCGGCCCATACATATATCCCCTGAGGCAAGTCTGAAGTTGAAGCTGAAATTGTACTAGATGACGGCACAGTCATCCCCATCATGTGGATTTGGAGGAGAAAGATCTCTAAGATGCCAAAATAGCAGAACCTTTCTGCTTATTGTCATCTGAATTTCCTGTTTTAAACTTCTCAGTTCCAATCAGGAAGGTGATAATTTGGGGAAGAAGGAAGGTAATTTGGAGGAAATTTCAATTTCATTTTTTATATATATAAAAAACATATTTCTAATGACATGGCTATAATTCAGTATGCCATGTCATTTCTTTTATGCCACGAATAAATATTTGTCTCCATTTGCGAATGAAATTGACTATGGTGATTGATGGATAATCTAATGAATATTTCAGTGAGCATTGAGTAAAGTTGAGTGGCCACTTGTTTAATTAACTCCTAAAATAGCTATTAGTGTGTTAACCTCATGCATTCCGTCAACTTTCTTTTCACTCGATCTCTAAGTTGGTCATAATGCACTAGTATAAGCTAGATCCTCCATGATTTGATAAACTTGATCCGCCATCCTTTTTCTAATGACACATCACAGGTAGAGTCAACATTAGTCTCGATTGCTGAATTCAACCCATTGTAGAAGTACTGACCTGGAGCCATCTCTGCAGGCTATGTTGTGGACATCCCCATGCGTCGTAATAGTATTCCAAATCTAGTGGAGAGAATGTAGTGAGTTTATCTCTCAACTTGGGAATCCTCTTTGTAGAGGAACATTAGTTAAAGAATTTTTTGCTTTGACTGTCTAAAACAGTGATGCTCTGAGGTGGGAGTTTCCAATCATTCCCTTGTTGAATCCCTCAAAGTGTATGAAAAGAGTATTAATCGAATTGTATCACTGGAACCCTTGGATATGTAATTGTTGTACGCATATTTAAAAACCTTGAGATATGAGCATTTTAATTGTTAGTGGCTTTCCCAAAAAAATTGCAATGCCTTATGGAACATGTTCATGAAAATACTTTGATTTTATTTTAATGCTTCACTCCTTTGACTTTGAGTTGCATCCAATTGATCTCCTATGATCTCCAATCAATCAGTTTTGGACCGAATCAACTATTAGAAACTTGCAATTTAGTCCTCAAAAATTGAAAATTGTCATTTTTCGTTGCTTTTCGCTACTTTATTACAATTTCACTTTCAATCATTGAATTTTACCTAACAAAAGAAATATAAGAAAATATGACATAATTAATCATAAGAACTTTTAAATGTCTATATTTAAAGGCATAATTAAGTGTATATATACACTTATCATTGATCAGCATCTCATCTTCCATATAAGTCCAAAGAAGAATGGATTTTTTTCCCCTTTTTTATGAAAATGATTAGAAAAATCGATTTGGAATCCATTTTCAATATTTTTCTTTGTTTTCCGTCAACTATTGGTCAAATGCATTAAAATACTTTTCTCCCGTTATCTTTTAAGGAGAAACCACACACACTCTCTTCAACCACCATCTCTCCCTCTCTCCGACCACCCCCTGCAGTTAACCCTCTTGGCACCAATATTTTGTGTTGGAGTGATTTCTAAAAGGTAATTCATCTTATTTCCAAATTTGGAATTCATTATATGCTCCGACTCTACATGGACTTTATATGCTAATTTCACATATGTTTTCGTTGCTGTGAATGATTTAGTCTAAGAACAATGTAGATCTAAGAATTTGTCTTTTATGGTAATCTTCCGTGCGCAACATTAATTTTTTTTAACGATATCTCTTAAGCATGTCTTTTTCTATGGTTGCCCTTACTTGAACTAGGGGTTTGTGACTGTGTGTGATTAGGTATGTTCTATTTTGTTATTACTACTTTTTGACGATTAATGGATCGTATTTGTGATTAGGAGCCATTTGACCTTTAGGGAACTGGAGGAGCCAAATGCATTGGATGGTTCTTATAACAAGTCGAAAAGCACTCAACTTGCTTGTGCTTAGTCTAAAAACTTTGGATGCAAAATCTTAACAAATTGGTACATATTCACGGATACGAATGCACAGGGGCGGAGTCCAGCAAGGCCCAGGGTGGGCACAGGCCCACCCTGAACTTCTGGGCTCAAATTCTCACTATGCCAATTTTTTTTTTTTTTATTTTTTATTTTTTGTTTTTTTTTATATATATATATATATATAGCCTTATAAGCTATCTCTCAGCTTAGCCCAAGATAGAAAGCCCAGACTCGGGTCTAGCCCAATTCCCAAATGCCCATTCCCTAATTTCATTCCCAAACAAATGTCCAATCCCTAATTTAACCCCTCATTCCTTCCTCAATGATTCTTCCCAAACCGCAATCATCGCACCTGAAGGATGAAGCCTAGTTCGCCCCTGCTCCGCCAGATCAACTCGTTAGTCGTTCCCTTGCTCCGCCAGTCCGCTTGCTTCGTGCCTCG
>CAIGRS010293865.1:0-15027 GCA_903798395.1 Fraxinus floribunda
ATAATATTTTTTATCACATCAATAATTTTTCCTTCTTTTTCAACTACACATTCTTCATCAATTTACTATTTTAGAATACATTCTTTCAAAATAATGTGGCTCCATCATTTTGTCGGAGGTTAACGCTTTGGGAGGAAGGAGATGGGTTGGAAGAGATGCCGGATATTAACGCGAAATTGGGATTTTAATTTTTTATTATTATTTTAATACAGCCACGTCACTTTGTAGCCCGATTTTGTCAACCTTCTTTGTACGTATAGCACTGTAGTTCTCAAAATCTTATTTAGGAGGTGTTTGGTAGAGATTAAAATCGGATTAAAATTGAAAAACTAGTTGTTATGATTGACTTTTATTAGACGTGAGGGACCCAATAACGACCATATTTTCAATTTTAATTGAATTTTAAATTGTACAAAACAGGCTCTTAAGCCCCTGTAAATCCAACCCTCGTACAAGAAGTATTCTTTTCAACGAAGAAATACTGTATATGCAGACAGCTGTTTAAAAAAAATGAAAATAAGGAAGACTCATAGTCTTCCAAAGTCTTCCCTGCTTCGCTTTTGCTTTGCTTTACTTTACTTTTCGATTACACTACTTTTGCATTAAAAAAAATAGTGTATAAGAGTGGTGCAGAGTTAAACGTACATGTCGCAAGTCCATTCTTTAAAACTCCAATCAATTTACTTCACACACACACGCGTGTTTACAGAGAGAGAATGGGAATTTGGGATATCTTCAACTCAAGCGCAGAAGCAGTGAAGCGAAATGCACCGGGGTTAGCTCCGGTGAAGAATGTCTTCACAACCTCTTACAATTACGGATCTGCCGCCTGCACCAAGATCGGTAATATCTTCGGAGTACATAGGTCCAAACAGTGGCATCCGGGCGATGAGACCAAATCCAGTATCGGCCCCGTTGCTGCAAATTTCGTTCAAAATGCTGCCCTCTTTGCCCTCCACGAGAGTTGTACATTTGGTCCTTTGCTTTATAGATTAGCCCCTGGTTTCCTTCATAGAGCTACTCCTGGTTTGCTTCCATCTCACATACCACAGTTTAGCTTTTTATTTTTTGTTTATACTTTACTGAAAGCGAAAGACTTGAGTATTTTATATTTGCATTTTAAAATGTCAACAATAAGATTAGTTCAGTTAGATCTATATTTATTTTGATGATTAATCAGAATGAAATTTGTCTTTTAACATATTTGGTCTGAATAAACCAATTTCGAAATCTTAATCAAATCAAATGACTTGTTTCAACCTAAGAGTGTTGCTGAAACCCAAAAAATCAGAAACAAGGCAGGACTAATAAAAGGGACCAATATTGAATGAAATGGAAAATAGAATTTGTGAATTACTAAAATGTCATTGTATGTAAAAGTATTATTGTCCTAATTCAGTTTTGGCGTCCCTACCCTTCTCCTTTCTTTATCTTCATCTTCTCAGAAACCTAAAATATATATTGTCCTTCTCATGAACACTCATTTTGTTGAACTGAGTAATCAAAGTTTACAACATTATTATTGGGCATTTGGAGAAGAAAAATGGATATTGTTAAATTTCAATATTTGATCTACATTTTTTTCTCCATTTATGTGAATAATTTCTTCATGTTGTTGTATTGTATATTTATGGTGTTCATTTATCAATAATGACATTGAATTCATTTTATCATTGTATTAAAACTTTGATATGAGTTGCTTCTCAACTTGTTCTTTTTACCCTATTAGCCGAAGTGAAATGTATTCTATTTGTTATTTTTACTGCTAAATTACATTTCATTTTTTTGGTGTACAAAATGACTTGCATGTCGTTTTCTATAACCCATAATGACATACATCTCGATATTAGTACTGTACGGAATTTGATATTTGATTAAATTTTAATTTTTTTATGTTGAACTGCAGATATGGATGACGATGCGGTATGGATATTAGTTTGCTCTTCAGTTGAATATGAGCAATCGGTTGAAGGTGTATGGAACTGGAAATATACAGAGAATGACAAAGGGAAAACAACACCTATTCTTGTTTCGGAAACAATTTCTTATGCAGACTTGTATGATATAATCGGAGAGGTGTTGAATGTCGATACAAGACTATACAAAATGAAGATGTCAGCTCTTGCCCCTATAATGCGTAAGGCTCAAGCAGCACCGATCATCATTGATTGTGACAATAATGTGAAGTGGTTTGTATCTGTTTGTAGAGAAACTTTTCTTTGCGTGACAATTTCAAATGAAGAAGTTGAAAATCACAAAGAATTTGGTGATGAAGATGTTATGGACGAGGATGCGGTACGTATATCAGTTTGCTATCCAATTGAATTTGAGGAGTCAGTTGAAGGTCTATGGAAATTGAAATATACAGGGAATGACAAAGGGAAAGTAAATCATATTCTTGTTTCGAAAACAATTTCTTATGCGGACTTGTATGATATAATCAGAGATGTGTTGAATGTCGATACAAGACTATACAAAATGAAGATGTCAACTCTTGTCCCTATAAAGTGTAAGGATCGAGTAGCACCAATCATCATTGATTGTGACAATGATGTGAAATGGTTTGTATCTGTTTGTAGAGAAACTTGTCTTTGCGTAACAATTTCTAATGAGGAAGTTGAAAATCACAAAGAATTTGGTGATGAGGGTGTTTATTGCCCATACAAGGTGAAGAACGATTTGGACATTATGAACGGTAAGGATAAACATGTTTGAACGGATGACAATGGTGACTATGCTAATCTTCGTTCCACTTGCATAGGCTTATGCAGGTGGTTGTGAAACTTAATGTTATAATATTATCGTGACTTGTAGTTTTATTATATTGTATTTAATGGAAGGATCCTATAATCATTATGTTACTTTTTTCTTGATGTTATTGCTTTTGTGCTATGGAAACGACATTAAAGTTATTTTGTGTTGTTGTGTTGATTTTTTTTTTCCACATCACATTATTTTGAGCTTAAAACCTAACACTTCTCATGGCGTTCATAAAAATCTAGTGAGACTCTTGAGTTTTGTGATCACGGGTCAATATATTGTCGGCGATTGTATTGATTCCTTGATTCAATATTTTGTAATCGAACTTAAATGTTGATTTTTAGGCTTTTTTTAGTTGAATCAATCTTTTGTGGGTTTCGTAGTGCCCATTGCTATGTGGGTTCACATTACATTCAAGTGTTATTAACCCGTTTGAATACCTCAATTGTTCATCCTACGTATGTCGGAGGCATGCAGGATAGTTGTGGACTACCAAATCAACATTTTGTGTCAAAACGATATAATTATCGTTATGAATAAAGCTATATGTACATTGTTGGTTGATAATGTATTTGACGCTCGCTTTTTGAAGCAAAAATTTGGGCAGCGATGTGATGGTTGTGGTTAAAATCAATGATATAAATTTAGTCACATAAAAGAGTGTAAATCTCAATGTAACCAACAATGTACATATAACATAATTGTTATCGTTATATATGAAAAGAAACGATAGCAATATCATCGTAGTTACGATTTGAACTGGAACGATGTCGATGTTATGCTATTATAACTACTTTATTTATAACAATATAATTGTTTTTATGTATCAAGAGAAACGACATAAAAATTGTTTCCATTATAGTTTGATCCGAAACGGTTTCAAGTTTCAACGACGACTAATTTGTATTGAAATGATATTTATGTCGTTATATTTTTTCGTGTGTTTGATACAGAACAATATCAATGCCGTTACGAATAATAAAAAGGAACATCAATGTCGTTCTAATTTTTTCTTGGACTGAAACAATTTCAAATTCTACAAATTTGTCCTAGAACGATTTTTTGCATAATAATGGGTTCAATGTCACTATTTCTATCACAACAACGTTGAAGTCGTTATATGAAAGTGGTACGTGTGATTTGTCAACATTTTATGGTCTTTGTGAAGTTTGGGGACTAAATTTTAATTTTAAAATAATTGATTCGGACCACGAAACATTTATTGAACGTCTTACGGAATCGATTGGATGAAATTAAAAGTCAAAGTCAAACAATGAAAATTGCACGAGAAAAGGTCTTCATGAACGAATGATAGAAGTATGAAGAAGACGATGAAAAAATGGAAGAAAGGGGTTAGAATTTGATTTTGAGAGATGCTACACATACACTCTTGACACGCCCCTCTCACAAGAGGGGGGGTGGGGGTGGGGGCGGGATTATTTTCCCCCACCCCCCCTCTTGTGAGGGGGGTGTACACCCGAGTATCCGGTGTACATTTAGCACTTTTCTTTGATTTTACATGGAAGGTTAAAGCAGACTCATGCATTCTTAAATATTTAAAATTTATTTTATTTTCTTCAATCTGGTCAAAGGCCTTTTTCCTAATTCCCCCTTTAGATTATTGCTTGTGAGTGCAGGAGGAGTTGTAGTTTCCAACATCGTTTCTAAGACCGTCAAAAAAGTAAAACGTGAGACCTTATACGAGAAACCCAAGCCATTGGAAGATAGGGACATTGCACCAGGAAAACAATTCACTGGTACCAGAAAATTAATGGATCGAGAGGCAACCAGGCTGTCTTGATCATGTTGATTCAATTGACAATCAAAAGACAGAAGACGTGCTGAGATTCTTTATGATGAAACAATTTGTTGGTTCTCGTTTTTGGACGATTTGATGGTACCTAAACAGAGAAAAAGGAAGAAGCAGCCTGAGTAAATGGCAGCTGTTGGGTACTCGAGCATCTCTTCTGTGTTTTTAAGATTTTCCTCAGCATCTTATTTCATGTGTGGAATACTATGGTCTTAATCTGTGTGTTCTGGAGTGTGTATCTGACTCTCGCATCCCTTGTGCTGGTGGGTGATATGCCGGAAATCCCTACAATATTTATCTTCTTAGATGTGTGCATATACCAATCTACGGCATTATATGAAAACTCTGCTAGGTGATTTGGTAACGTAGAAAAAAGAAATTAAAATCTGGTCAAAGCTTCCACCTGCTCAAGGGGTGGCAACATTTCAGGCTAGGTGAAAGTAGTTGCTTCTATCTGTCCTTTCAGGAATCAAGGTCCTCGCAAAATTGTTTGAGCAAATGAAATTAAGAAGAAAGTCGTCTCTGTCCTCTTTTTTTGCAGGGTGGGGGCTGTTGTACCAAATGGACTACAGTTCTACATCAGAATATGCTAACCTTTAATTTCATATTTCTTCAAAGACATCACCATACTACAATGTAACAATATTCAGTACAACTCTTCTGATCATTGGTTGGCATATTTGCCTTATTTACAGACGGGAACGGATGAAAATCTTTTTCCGACCAGTTACCTCAGGGACTGAACTCTTGAGAGGGTCATCAGGGAACTGTTTCACATGTTCCAATTGTTTAGTTTTGTGGATTATGTCATTTTGCTGCTTTATGTTATTCTCATCTTCTTGCATTTTCCCTAGAGTTGCTTGCTCATCCTCCACCGCTACATAATTTTGCTTCTTATTCCCATCAGAACGCTTTATGTTAGTAACGTCTTCTTGCATTTTCTCTAGTGTAGCTTGCATCTCTTCCACTGCCACATAATTTTGCTTTTTATTCCCATCAGAATGGGGTAAAATGGGTAGACCCTTTAACTTTTCCTTCACATTTGCATAGACTTGCTTTCCACCTACAGATAATTAGCAAGATGAGAAGAAGATATAAGTGAAAGTGAACAAGTATAGTGTCTGGTAAATTTGTTGGTTGCAGTCCGGCCCATGCCAGTGCGATTCATACCACATATATATGGAAATCCAATTTCCCAAGTCTCCGTGTGGCAGTTTTGGGTTGTCGGGATAGGTTGATAAAAGGTTGTTTTAGCTTTCGCTTCTTGTACAAACCTTTTATCTTTCGCTTCTTGTACAATAACTTCCTAAGCTACCTTAAGTTGACCTCCTCTAAAAGTTCTAGCAAGACATACACTTTCAAAACTTTATTTAAATATTTTGAAAAGTAGCTTCTTAATTTCAAAACAGCTTTTGACTTTTCAAAAGTCCCATCAAACGGACCCTAAATAAGGGGGATGAATCCAATAAGGGAGCCAATTACTAAACTATTAACCACTCACTCCAGCTATCCAGCAAATACGACTCAAAGATGCACTGCAATTGAAGATCAATCCTAAGAAGAAGAGTTCATCCACTAGAGATTCTTCGTAGAAAACCTTCAAATATATACACAATGCTTATTCAATAAATTCTTCTCTTTATAGTTTACTTTTATTTCAGAATTCAAACCTCAATATTCTCAGATTACCGTTACAATGAACAAATCAAAGCTAATATTTCATATCCAAAAGACTCGTAAAGATTCTTTTAATGTTCACGGGGATTTGATCATCAATTACCAGCATTCATCGACATCTCAGTCCAAAATGAATCGCCCATGTTGAGTCATCTATGCTTATTCATCAATTTGACAAAGATAATTCACAATAAATTTGTACTAATAAAGCCATATTGGGCAAGTGAAGAAATTTTCAAGAGATAACAACAATATTTAACAAGTAAAACCCTAAATAACATCTGCTACAATCTTAGACTGCTCCTAAAATTGAAAGGAATATTTCTTGCTATATAGTATTGAATCATAAATCGAAATATTTCATAAAAAAATCCATGATTTCTCTTCGTACTAATAAGAATTAGTAGCAGAGGAGGACATAATAATCTAATTGAATTAATCGAATCCATAATTCAATTTCACCCAGAAGATCTATATATTCATATAGATGAAGGAGGAGTCAGACCTTTAAAGGACTCATTAACGGCAGAGTCGACAGAGAATTTTCCGACGCTCACTAGTTTCATGGCGGTCCATCGAAGCTCTTCTAGAATCCCCATCGCCTTTCTTCCTCCACAAATATCCTGAAATATCTTAAATTTTTATACCCCGTTATTCCACCGTAAATGAAGTGTCAAAAATGTTTATGCAGACTAAAGTCGTGTTTCATATAAGTTTTGAATTATCACCATCGCTCTTAATGCGATTTCAAGTGAAAATTTGGATTTAATCTTTAAAAAAGATAGCTTATTAAGCTCATGTTTGGTGCACATTATTTCCAAAAGAATATATTTTTTTGATTGGTGTAATGGGGAATATGTGATTAAAAAAGAAGGAAAAATTATTGATTTAATGGAAAATATTATTTTATTGAAGAATGTGATTGAAAATTAGTAGAAGAATAAGAATGAAAAAAATAGGATCAAACAGAGGCTAAATCCCCGTTTGACTCGACTCGGCCCATTGACATCTCCAAGCCCATGTGAGAATTAAAATCAAATTTTTTGTAGATTTCGATAAAAGTTAATTAAATGTTTGACTAAAAATTTGTTGTCCTATAAAATATGTGATTAAAATTAATTATTAAATTTGACTTAGATTTAAATCCATACCAAACAGGGACTAAATATGCATTTCTCGAGAAAAATATCGAATTAAGAGAAGCATCTACTTGCCTTCCAACAACATTCAAAAAACGTCTGGTGCAACATTTATGCCGTATATTTATTAAACACGCGAAAATATAATGCGTCGAAGTCTCGGCATGAAACGACACCAGTGCACACTACAATACAGTACAACTATAACGTTGCTCCTCGTGTATATGAGATTTCCAATCATTCTTTCTTCTTGTCACTGGTGTCTGAAACTGGAGCGGCGCGGTAAGGTGCAGCAGTGTATGCATATTGCATCAGAAGAGAGAAGAAAACCATCTCCACAATCACTAACATGTTCTGTAGAGCTTCCTGGAGATGCTCGACGTCAAGCCAGAAATGATTCGACTTAACTATTCCCATTGCTACAAGAATGTCAAGCAGAATTCCCTGGAAAAAGGGCAGAAAATGAATCTGATTAATCATTTCATAATCGTTTAATCGTAGAAGAAAAGAAAGCAAAGAACATGCATGCTATACACCATTCAATCCCTGGTCACTTGGTATCTTACAACTGCTATTTCGAAAGGTTATACATGATAAGCATACCTGCCAGAAACAGAAGAAGACGATGCCTTTGACGCACAAAAACTTGGCAAGTGGTTTGTGTGGTGCCAACTCTTTCGCAAAAACATGGTAGAAAATCACAAGGGAATACAATGCCAAAGAAACTGAAACATTCAAGATCATGGTGAATGTTGAGCTGAGCCAACTGGGATATATTCCAAGAAGTTGAAGCGCTATCATCAAGACAGAGCAAACTGGGCGAATTACAACAAATTGCCATGTCCATTGCTTGAGAAGCGTTAAATTTTTATGGTCCAGGCGGACAGTGTGAGGCTGCTGTTGGCACAAAGATGCATTTAGACAGGTTACTGTGATTCATGAAGGTTAAGAATAGATGGAAAAACTCATAAATATGCAGATTCAAGAGAAGATTTATTGATGGGTTTATTTTTAATTTTTTTTTTTTCTTTGGAGGGGCAGGGGATGGGAGTGCATAATGAAGCATTTTGATCTTTCTCCAAGGTTCAGATAAATAATTTCTACAACAGGATAATTCTTTGCATTTTTTCCAGCATAATATGAAGAGAAATATGCAAAAACAGAAGAACGAGGAGCTCCACCTGGAATAGAGTCATTGGGAATGAGTGGTGAATTTCTCTTCCTTTGATTTCATCAGGCACTATGTTTTTGCTGATCGATATGTTCAGATAAGTATACATCAAACCCAAAAACTTTGCCATCACCTACAGTTCAATCAAAGATGAAGTTAAATTATCCCCCAAAGAAACAGAGATAAAGCAGGCAATTGTGGAGTGCTAAGCTTCAATTCTCGAACTTGGCCTTGATGACTAAAACCGCAAGTTGGAGTTATAGAAGGTGTAGTTATTGAACAATTACCAGAGCCTCGTAACATTCTTTGACAGAATCCAAGAATGTGAAAAATGTTGCGCTCCCACGAATGTCTAGCAGACCAACGTAGGAGTCAATCGCATATAATGGAGCCATGAGGACAATAATTACTATTGCCTTCTGTTCCTTTGGCTTCTTCCAAGATTGGAAATGTTGTGATACAAGCTGTATTGCAAAGTGTAGTGTGAGCATTAAACAAACAGTGCACCCCATCAGTGTGAGTTTCCCGCGGTCCATTCCGGAGATTTCCTTTGGTAGGTATTCCATTCTGGAAGTATCTTTTGGTAGCCAATCTTAAGATCACTCTTACAACCTGCAAGTAGATGCTTATTTCAAATTGCAACCATCCTAGGAACCACATCAGAAGTGCAAGTTTTTGAAGAATATAACTCCTAGTAATAAAAACATTTCTTTCTTGTTTGTAATGCTCTCAACAGATGGACAGTGGAATTTAAAATTGAAATATTCTAAACAAGAGTTAGCAAATATACACAATCAGAATAAGCTCTTGCATATCCATTATCTCACTTCTCTTCATTTTTCATAGAATAGAACTTATATCAACTTATTGTGATAAGAGCAGGGTAAGATCTAAAATCTACTGTAAAGTGATGCACCCACCCAGCCCCACACCTCCAAATATTTCCTATCTGAGGATGAACAACATAAATATTGTAATTTTCCACTTAAAAATAAATTCATAAGATGACATCTTTGATAATTTTCTGAAAACCTCCCCTAGTAACATAAATTTTCATCCTCTCGTTTTTTTTCGTTCACTTCTCTGTGTTACATCCATCATACCTGCACCAAATGATTCGCTCTTCGTCACCTCTCCAATCAATATATAGGGTCTCACTGCATTCTACTTAATCTATCCTTACTCACCTTGTCTTTCTTAAAGCAATTTCACATAAATCTGTCTAAGTTTACACTCCGTCATATCAAGATTGTTATTTAGCCTATGTTTGACACCCATTTTGGGTAAAAAAAATTGGTTTTTGAATAGTGAATGATGGAATAATGTGTGGTTAAAAAGTAAAGAGAATTTTTGGGTTTATGTGTAATACTATTTTATTGATAGAATGTGTGGTTGAAATGAAGAAAGAGAGAGAATGAGAATGAGAATGAGTATGAAAAAAAAAAGGGTGTCAAACATAGACTTAGTAGAACACGCCCAAGATAGCATGACAGCCATAAATGTTATTGTCACAATTTCTTTTAACTTAGTATAACTATCGCTACAGATGCTTCTCAAAACAAATAAATCAAATTTACTTCGACTCGAACATAATAATAAAAAGAATCGAACATTCAAACCCGTAAATGATCATTAAAAACAGATTTAGGTACACTTTAAATAAGCAAATACTATGAATTTAGAAAATGCAAAGTGCTTTCAATTCAATTCAAGTCAACACTCTAGCTAAAAACTTGGCTCCTTATGCATATTCCAATTCAGTCTAACTCAACCAGCATTTGTTCAATTTCACATAATAATTAACTCATCTAATGATGAATATTTTCCGTCTTCTACTACACAAACAGTGATTAAAAAACAGAACCATATACTTCTATGTAAGTAGAGATTACGAACTATACACCTGAGGCAAATATAATAGTATGAAATCTGAAGGCGGATGGCAACTATGAACTCTCGAGGTCTTGAACAAAAAATTACATACATTCCCCTCAACCTTGCAACGAGCACCCATATTAAACTAGGCGATAACCAGCTTAAGCTTGAAGTGAGGGGTTCCATGTTATTTTAGCCTGCAACTCTCACCGAGAAGTGAGTTAAGTTAATATGGCAATCAAGTGCCATGAGATGACAAATGTATAGACTATGTGCACATCCTGACATAAAGTGCTCAAGGTCCATCCAGCAGAGAGGAGGGTGTGTGGTAAAGATTAAAATCAGATTAAAATTGAAAATATAGTCGTTATTGTTGACTTTTATTAGACGGCTGGGACCCAATAACGGCCATATTTTCAATTTTAATTGAATTTTAAGTCAGACCAAACAAGCTTTGAGTATAATATGTTATTCGCTTTGTTTAAATATGAGATGAAAGATATTTTTAAATATCTATTTTATTACAAAAAAAACTTTCACAAATTTCCACATTAGACAATTTACCAAAGGTCAGGACAAGAAACGCCGACGGATGAGACTTTTGAGGAGTTTAATGCTATTTCTGTCCCTACATGGCATGTTAGGTCTCATGTTTTGATCTCTCGTTTTTTCAAGTCGTGAAGTTAGGCGGAATCCTTACGCAAATACAATCTTGTAATTTCAATTTTGCACTTATAAGGATAATTTTCATTACAGATAGTTTAGAGATTTCGTAATTGTAATTTCAATTTTGCCTTAGTTTTTATTATAAATAAGGTTTGCGATTGAGTCTCCTCAGGACCACTGAGGTAAGTACCCGACTAAATATTTCATATTCTTTTATGTGTTGATTATTTTACTGCTATTTTATTGCTCTTTATTGTATAGAATTATAATTTCCAATTCTCAACGCATCTCTCTTTTTATTCTTTTCGATGAACTATCGAGAACATATACCATTTAATTATGTCTATTCAATTCACGCAATAGTTTGGTTGTGTAAGAAAGCTAAAAACCAGAAGATTGAGTGTTAATGTGAACTCTCCCTCATGATTAATGACAAAACAATGGCAGCCATCTCTTTTGTTGTTATTAGGCAACAATTATTCTTCACCTTCCCATTTTTCCAATTTCATCATGTCTCATCATGCCATCTTGTCCCATAGGCATAATATGCTTTCACTATGATATTTCGTGGTATTTTGGGCATGCTCGACTCAACTCCACAAACCATGAGAAATACAATAAAAATCACACAAGAAAATATTTTCAATAAAATTGAGGTCAGATATACGAATCTTTTGTCGTCACTCAATTCAATTTAAACCGTAGGTTGTAACAAGCTATCACACTTGTCATAGTTGTATGGTATACAAACACTTCAGCTTTCACAAATTTGCAAAATAATTTATTACAAGATAAATATATATAGAAAAGGATCCAAAATGGAGCTGTGGAAAATTCTTAGGATAACAAGCATTGAACTGTACATGAGACAATAGGGTTTGACAAAGACCTCAACTGCTAAAAAACAATTTACTTCATATTAATATAATAAGCCCTCATTTTTCTTAGTTTCAGACAAGTAGTAAATCTATGAATACAAGCAATAACATCTTTCCTTAAGTAATACAAAATTTTTGTCCCAGTTTAGAACTCCCTCAACCTCAAGTGATGGAAGTATCAGAGGAAAACAAAGCTGCCCACAAGAAAAATCTCTCAAAAAAGATAAGCAAAAATGCTAAGAGGTTTAGTGATGAGCAAATAAAGTCATTAGAATCCATTTTCAAGCTAGGCAGCAAGCTTGAACCAAGTAAGAAGCTACAAATAGCTAGAGATCTCGGGCTGCAGCCTCGCCAAGTAGCTATTTGGTTTCAGAACAAAAGGGCGAGATGGAAGTCGAAGCAAATTGAGCAAGATTACAAAGTGCTTAAAGCCAATTATGACAATTTATACGCGCAAACCGAATCTTTGATGAGGGAAAAACAGTCTTTACAAATGCAGGTATCGTATTCTTTTTTGCTTCCTCCTTGTTCCAACTAGTTCTCTTTCAAGTCATTTGTCAAACCTTGTATGCATGCAAAGCCAAAATCAAGTTAGAATAATTTCCCAATCTAATTAGTGGTCTGATATCGAAGTACTTCTTATCCCAATAATTGGTTCTATTGGTTTCCCATGGCTAACTATCTCGTTTAAAATCTTTTAGTCCCTGTTTGGCCCCATTTCTTAAAATTCAATTTTCTTAAACTCATTTCCATCACATATTTCATAGATTCAAAATTTTTATCAACTTTTCAACCATACATTTCATCAATATTTGTCAAAATCTACTAAAACTCTTGACACTTGCACAAGTTTTATAAATGAGATACAACAAGACATGAACAAGTATAACCATCTAATCTAAAGGCAACAAGTATTCATTTAAATCTTATCTTTAACACGTCCACACTTACAACAGCTAAAGAATCTACTAGAGAACTCTCTTGATGAAAATGTCGAATACAAAGACATACCGTGTTGCCCGAATTCCGAACGAAAGGACCCCAATGGAGTTATACATGCAGATGATGAGGAAAAAATCAGCAACCGTTTAGAGCAGGAAGAAGAAGGAGACAGTTCACCATTGGCATCAACTGAAACATGGTGCAATCTTTGCTCAGATGCCCTATTTGATCAGTCATGTGACACTTCCAATTGGTGGGAGACTGTGTAATGTTATACATGCTTGAAATTTAGGACTTAATTAAGGATAGTTCCTTTTTGAGAAAGTCGGTAAAAGGCTTAGTTGATTCATGCTCATGATTTATGGTTTGGTCATGTTTGATTTGGCTAAAAATCAGATTTTCAGTATATTTTGGTAAAAGTTAATGACATATGTGGTTGAAAATTTGATAAAAATTGTGGATTCCATGAAATGTGTGGTTGAAAACGAGTTTAAGAAAAAATAAATTATATATCTTTTTGTTTGTTTCTCGACTGTGAATCAATCGTGTTTGAAGTTGATTGGTTCCATTGTAAGTAATTGAAACTGAACCAAACTAACCAAAATGAAATCGAACCAAACTAACCAAACCAAGTTTGACTAAACCGAAAAGAAAGATGTAAATCATGTAACTCAAGGCTAAATGCATTCACTCTTCTTGATAGCATCGCATTTGTCTAGGAAGGTCCTTGCTCTAAACACTAAAGCTTTCAAAATCTTTTTGGTTGTTAATGTAAGTGTTATGTCCTAGGCCTAATCAACTTTGGACATAAACACTTTTAAAATATATAATCAATACATATTTATGGCAATATATATCATTTAATTAATTAATATTCTAATAAATTAAATAATAGAATATGTAGATTCAACTCTTAGTGATTTGTTAATCACGAGGAGTTGTGATTGTAAGATACAAATTACATATGACTGAATTTTAATTAAATTATCCACCCTAGTATATCTTGAAATCAGAGTTGGATTCTAATTTGACATTTAACTGAAATTTGATTTTAATTAAATTGTTTCACCCTAAAATTTCTCTTGGAATTAGAGTTGAACTCTACTTTAGTATTTAATTAAAATTTGATTTTATTTAAATAAACTTGCCTTAATATCTTGAAAATAGGGTTGGACTCCAATTTTTGTATTTAATTAAAATTTGATTAAATTTAACTGCTTTAAGTTTTGAAATTAGAGTTTGACTCTAATTTGATATTTAATTAGAATTTAATTTTAATTAAATAGTTCTGCCCTATGTTGTGGAATTAGAGTTGGACTCTAATTCGGTATTTAATTAAAAATTGATTTAAATTAAATAAATTCGTTAATTAAATTAATTGATTAATTAATTATTTAATTGTTCTGATCTATTTGTCTAAATTAATTTAGACGACCTTAATTGCTAGAAATTTAAAACATATTTGCATACAATATTAGATATTATATAGGAAATCATTTATATGATGAATGTTTTATTAGTAGATGGTTATGGACTCGACCATATAGATGTGTTGAATGGTTAATTTAATTCTTGTTGTATTGTGAGCATGCGAGTTCTTAATTTATTTTGGACCTGCGAGTCCGTTATTATTGTTATTATTGTGGGTCTGCGCGTCCAATGTTATTCAGACCTATGTGCCAACTAGTATACGATATAGGTTGTGCAAAACCTCTCGTTAAAAATATTAAGTCATATTTATATTCGCATTCCTTCATTATAGTGAAAAATCAGAGTCCTCANCTTGTTGAGTACACTCAAGATTGGTTTATTAGGGATATATTTGATACTATGAAATATTAGATATTTCTGAATGTTGGGTTTGATTTAACTAAAATTTATCTTTTGTTGAGTACACTCAAGGAGATAAATTTTAGAGGCATTTTAAGCTAACACATAAGATGTGTGAAGACAAAGAGTTGTCAATTTAATGATCTAAGAGTTGTATGGAAATACAATTGATAATAGTATCTACCCAAATATTTTATCAAGGCTTGTTGAGTATACTCAAGGTTTTAATATTAAAAAATAGGATCTCAACCCATTGGGAGTCAAGTATGGATTCCATAA
>CAIGRS010293881.1:0-11224 GCA_903798395.1 Fraxinus floribunda
ATTAGGCAGCATAATGCGCCGCCTAGGGGCGCCTAGGCGCGCGCATTATGCCGCATTTTTTAACCAGACGCATTTTTACACGCATTGGTCGAATTCGACGCGTTTTGGACCCGCATCGCGCCTAGGCGCGTCTAGACAGCGCATTTTCGCGCATTTTAGAACATGGCCAGCAACCGATTACAATTTACCTTCAGCTATAAATGTCTCGCCTAACTGGAGTCTATTTTCAGTCTGTTCTATCTATCTTCATGCACCAATGGGACTGTTTTACTCACTGGTTAGGACTTGTGGTAGTTCTTTTTTTTTTTCAAAATATATTGAATTTTTAGATGCTTCAAAAATTTTTATTTGAATTTTGTATGGATATTGTTACATTTTGGAGTTCAGATAATGAAGATTATTGGAGTTACTTGATATTGTTATCTACTAAATGATTATTGGAGTTATTTGATACTGTTATCTTCTACCTTATTTTGTGGTTGATTTATTTAAATCATTGTACAAATAAAAGAATTAAAAATTAAAAAAATGCAAAAATGACCTACGGCAACGGTCAAGAACCAATGCGAAAACCCTTTCGCAACGTTCGTGCGTGCGACGCTTTTGCAACGCGCAATGCACGTTGCTAAAAGTCTCTTTTGCAACGTACAATACACGTTGCCAAAAGTCGACCCCTCTACGACAATATCGAACTTTGCAATGCACGCACGAATGTTGCGAAAGGATTTTCGCATTTTTGACCGTTGCCGTAGGTCTTTTTTGTTGAAGTGATTTTTTATTGGTTCTTGAAAACTTATATTCTGCTATTTAGTGTGTCCTGTAATATCTTTAATTTAGGTTTAAATCCATATACGTGGTTTAGGTTGCAGCATACTGTTAACCTTGTGTTGATACTCTAATTGTGTTCTATTTAGGAGATATGCGCTTCTTCATATAAGTAATTTGATATCATATGTTTTGAATCTTCTCCCTTTACTGTTTACTGAATATAAGTATACCTAGCCATCAATATCTTGTTGTATAGTCTTTGCCTATATTTGGATTATATTCTCTATCTTGTAATTGGTCTATTTGAAATTGATTTGTCTAATATATTATTGTTTATTTCTCACTTAAGCACAATTACTACACTATTGCACAGCATGACTACTAAAGTAGATGTTCAGATGTGAGATGGTAAATGAGACTTTAGTCTTTGACGCCTAAAAATGAAAGCTCTTATGCTATAGTTATATGTGCTAAAGCCATTGATGAATTTGGCTAGAAAACCTAGCTGCTGATAGGAAATTTGAACAAGATGAATTAGCTTGGAGTACTATGTTTCTCCACCTATCTGATTTTGTAATTATGAAGGTAGGGGAAACTAAAAGTGTTATTGAATAGTGAATTGCTTTAGAGAAACAGTATCTCACTACGACTCTACCAAATAAATACTTTCTTTGGAGACAATTTTTTTAGTTTTAAGTTTGACCCTAGTATTGACTCAGAAAAAATATGGACGGATTTAATAGGATCACTCAAGATCTTATAAAATGTGATGAAAAGATCTCTGAAGAACAAAAAGTGATTGGTCTACTTAATGCACTATGAGAGAAATATAAAGACATAAGAAATGCATTAGAATATGGTAGAAGTGACTTGACAATTGATATAATTCACAGATATCTCATCTAATAAAAAACCTCAAGTCAAGGATGTGAATAATCTTAGTCAATCCTATTACAATGAGGACAAGAACCTCATTTAGACGAAATGGGGTAACAACAAAGGGAAAGACAAGAAGACTTATAAAGGAAATGCAAAGAGCAAAAAGTGTTATTATTGTGGGAAAATAGGCCATTTCATTAAAAACTGCTTTAAAAAGGCTTATAATCAAAAGAATGGGTCTAATCCTAAGACTTACTCTTTAGCTACTGCTGCATCTTACAAAGAAGCAGGAGCTAATATTGGGGTGGCTTATGTATCTTCAACTGAAAGGTCTCATCAAAATTGGGTTTTGGATTCAGGTTGCTCCTTTCACATGAGCCCAAATATTAACTGGTTTTATGACTTCTTTAATCTTGATGAAGGTTTTGTGAAACTTGAAAATAACGAGTCATGCCAAATTAAGGGCATTGGCAATATTGTTTTGAAACTAGAAAATGGTCAATAGATGATGTTAAAACATACTAGTTATGTGTTAGCACTAAAAAGAAATATCATTTCTGTAGGGGCTTTAGATGTTGAAAAATATCAAATTGAGATCAAGAATGGTTTCACAAACATAATAAGAGACCAAAAACTTATTGTCAATTCACTCAAAGCTAATGGAATCTAATTTATAAATGTTTAACCTATTTTACCCAACAGTGCTGTAAACTTAGTGACACAAGTTGATAAATCAAAGTTATAGCACAAGAGACTAGGTCATCATAGTGGAAAAGGTTTAAAATTCCTTTCATATCAAGGTGTTTTCGGAAAGGACAATATTCAAAAATTAACATTTTTGTGAATATTGTATTATAAGGAAACATATTAGATTGCCCTTTTAAGGCAGACACGCATAATTCTCAAAATGTGCTTGAATATATACATAGTGACTTATGGGAGGCTGCCCTTATATCTACAATATCTGGCTATAAATATTATCTTCTTTCTATAGAGTAATAGATGATTACTCAAGAGAGGTTTGAATTTTCTTGTTAAAATCTAAATTTGATAACCTTAAAATCTTTAAAGAATGGAATACATTAATTGAAAATCAAACTGTTAAGAAGATTAAGATTTTAAGAACTGACAATAGGCTTGAGTTCTGTAATACTAAATTTGATCAGTATTGCGGTGAACATGGAATCTTGAGGCACCGAACAGTGATCTACACTCCCCAACAAAATGAAATTGCTGAGATAATGAATATGACCATTCTTGAAAGAACTAGATGTATGCTGATTAGTTCAAGCTTACCAAAGATATTATAAGGGGGGGCAGTAAAGACATCATGTTACCTGATAAATAGGTGTCCTTCTAGTTCATTAAACAAAAAAGTACCTGAATAGATGTGGTCAATATTAATATCTGATTACTCTTATCTTCGAACCTTTAGCTGTGCAGCTTGTGCACACGATACTGATTCCAAATTGGATCCTAGTAACTTGAAGTGTGTCTTTCTAGGATATTGTGAAGGGATTAAGGATATAAACTATGAATAAAAGATGCCAGAGGTTACAAAGTGATAATAAGTAGATCTGTAACCTTTAATGAAGATGATTTCCCATGTCTTGGTGATAAAACCAGAGAAAAGAAAGCTGATAATGAATTTATTATTACTGAAATTGACCTTTACAAACAAATTGTTGATGATCACACACAGTTTGAGGTGGAACCACTTCAAGCTGAACCTCATATCATAACAAAAACTGAAAAACCTAGATGATGATCAAGACTTTAATCCTGCACATAACCTGTAGGATTATCAGCTAGCTAAGGATAGAGAAAGAAAACAAATAAGACCTCCTTCCAAATTCCAATATGCAGATCATGTATTTGCACACTTTGAATCTGATCTCTTTGATATAGAACCAACTTCTTATGAAGAAGCTATATCTTGTAAAGAATCATTCAAGTGGCTTGCAGCACTGCAAAAGGAGATGAATTCCCTATATAAGAATAAATCTTGGAATTTGGTAGAAAACCCCGAAGACTGCAAATGGGTTTACAAGATTAAGGAGAGTGAGTCAAAATCAAATGACAAATGATATAAAGCAAGACTTGCAGAAAAATGTTTTACAAAAAGAGAGGGAAGATTATACTGAAATTTTTTTACTTGTTCTAAAATGTACCTCTATTAAAGAATAACTTGCCATTGTTACTCAATTTAACTTAAAATTAGAACAACTTGATGTGAAGACTGCTTTTTTATATGATTCTCTAAATGAAACCATATATATGTCTAAGCCAAAATGATTTGAAGTAAAGAAGAAAGAGAACTTTACATGCCTTTTGAATAAATCCTTGTATGGCTTAAAACATGACCCAAGGCAATAGTATAAAAGATTTGATTCTTTTATACGAAGCCTGACTTTTAAGAAGTTTGAGTATGATCTCTATTTTTATTTCAAAAACGATGAAGAATCTGAGTTTTTCTACCCGCTCTAATATGTTAATGACATGTTACTAGCTAGTTACAATTCTGTCACTTTTAACTTTATAAAAGAAAAGTTGAAATCTGAATTCAAGATAAAGGATTTAGGACCTTCTAGGAAGATTCTAGTAATGGAAATAAAAAGGGACGAAATTAATGGAAAACCCTTTTTAACACAAGAATCATATATTGAAAAGGTGGTTAAAAGGTTTTCTCTTCATGATGTTAAGCCTGCTAGTTTGCCTTTATCTTATTATGTGAAATTATATGTTGATCAATCACTTAAAACTGAAGATGAATCTAAAAGAATGATGGATGTGCCATATGCTAATGCTGTTAGATCTATTATGTATGTTATAGTGTGCTCTAGACCTGATATATCCTACGTTGTAAGTGTATTAAGTAGATTCATGAGTAATTCAGATGAGCTTCATTGGGAAGCTATGAAAAATTTGATTAAATACTTGAAAGGCAAATGTCAATTAGGACTTATGTTTAAAATTAATGAAGATGGTCTTAAATTGCAAGGCTATGTTGACTCTAATTTTGCTGGAAACTTAGACAATAGAAAGTCTACAACTGCACATTTTTATGTGATAAATAATACATGCATCGGCTGAAAATCTCAACTGCGAAAACTAGTTGATTTATTTTCAACTGAGGCTGAAGCAGTAAAAGAACTCCTACAATTACGATTGAGAGGTCTATAGAATGAATTAGGACTTATGGAGAATCAGGTGGAGTTTTGTTCATATAATCAAAGTGCTATTTTTCTAAGTAAAAAATTCAATTTTTCATAATAGAACTAAGCATATAGATGTTAAGTCTCATTTTATTGAGTGAATTGTCCAAATATGCACTGAACTTTAAGTCATGCTTCCAAATGGTCACTGAACTTTAAAAATCACCCAAGTGATCACTGAACTTTACAAAAGGTTTTCACGAGGTTACTGAACTTTAAAAATCACCCAATTTGCAAAAGATTTTCTAGGAGATCACTGAATTAGTGATTCTTGGGAAACCTTTTGCAAAATTCAATGATGAATTGTGTGATTTTTGAAGTTCAGTGACCTCGTAGAAACTTTTTGCAAAGTTCAATGATGAATTGAGTTATTTTGAAGGTTCGATGACCTCTTAGAAGCATGGCGTAAAGTTCAGTGACTATTTGGGCAATTCACTTCATTTTATTAGAGAGATAATCAAAAAATGTGATATTAAGTTGATCAAAATTCATACTAAGGTAAATCCTACTGATACAGGTACAAAGGTAATACCACTCAGTAAATTCATTGATTCTTTGAGATTATTGAATCTTGAAATTCGCTAATTTTCTTTCATTTTCTTTGTGAATAGGTAACAAGAGAAATGAAGTTAGTTGTTTATGTTTAAACCCACTTAGCCATGGTCTCAAATTACAGTAAGGTGGAGATTGTAAAGTTTTGTGTTGCTGAAACTCTAGCCCAAAAAGATGGTTGCTGGCCTAGAGACTATTTCTCTTGGTCGGCTCAATTTTCAGTCCAACTAAGTGAAGAACTCTTTCGAACACTTGGTGTTCCTTTGTAATCGATATTCTTGCATGTGTTTTGGGGTGTGCTAGTGGATTTGGGCGAAATCCTAATGGATGCTCAACAGGGAATTAAGCGTTAGATAGCGGTCGTTGAACCTCGGGCCCTTTGGCTGAAAATTTTCACGTGTTCTTTGATTTCTTGTAGATTTTATTATGTTTTTACTTTAAACTAGTTAAGTCACAAATCTCATAAATAATGAACAAATCACATATTTATAAATCTTATTTTATTACATCTGTCTTGAAGATAATTAGATTTCCATTCTCAAGGCAATCCTAAAATAAAAACAAACAAGAATCCTATGAGAATATTTGGATGCTAACCTTTACTTTTTTTGGTTGGGGGGGAGGGGGTGTATATTAATCATAAAATGTTGAAAGAAAAGGAATATCAGTCTGGGATCATGTGCATAATGTATAAATAATGGCTGGACACTTTGGGTTATGATGACAATCTGAGATCCCAACAATATTTTTTCCTCTTAAAAAATGTTGTGTGGAAAAATCACAATCTTAGGTTAATTAAAGTTCTCAAGTGGACACATGCATTTTGCATTAAAAATATTAAATAAACACTAAGTATTCGGCAAACCTCAAACTGAAGACATGTTCTAGACACGTATGGGATGAGATAGCAAGTGTCTTGCTTAGACTTTAGTAATTATTTTTAAGATACTTGCATAATTGAATTAAAGTGAAAAAGTTTTGAACTTTTTTTTTTATTATTTAATAGTCTATATATTGTTCACCACTTTACTCGACCAAATCAACCATTAAAATCGATCGTTTAGTGAAATAGTTATTAGCTAAATGATATAAGAAATTAGCCATGCATGGAAAGGGCAAGTGAATTTTTCAATCTTCAAGATTATGTCCCTAAACCTCATATACTTTTGTGCTTATTTTTTTCTTGTTTAATTCAATTAGCAAACTCCAATATAATTTTTACATATTTTGGTGAAAGAATTAATGTCAAACTGAGAGAGTTAATTTTTTTTTTTTTTTTTTTTTTTTTTTTTTTTTTTTTTTTTTAAAATTTTTTTTTTTTTTTATTTTATTTTTTTTTTTTTTGTGTGGATATTTTCAATGTAAAAATGATTTTATATGAGAATTTGATTACTGCATAAGTATAGTGCTGATAGTAAATATTTTGTGTGTAAATTTATGTTTATATTTGGTAATATTTTTGTTAAAATTTGGGGTTCCATCTTAAAAGGTCAACCTTATTAAGAGGGGTAGTCCAAAACCTTTTATAAATTGATCTATATTTTCATCTTTATTCCATATGGGATTCTATTCCTTAACATATCTCGCAAGATAGTTGCTCGTTTGAGCAGATCAATCTTGAAATTCCTGTGCTCATTTTTTTGAATCTTAATCGAATCGAATTACTCGTTGAAATTTAATGAGCTCTAATATTATGTTAAGATTGGAGTTACATCTTAAAAGGTCAACCTTTTTAAGAATAGTAGTTCAAAACCCTTTATAAATTGATTTATATTTTCATTTTTATTCTATGTGGGATTCTATCCCTTAACAATTTCATATAGAACTTTACATTTTCCAGCAACCATAATTTTATAAATATTTTATATTTAATAGCTCAAAACTTAATTCAGTCTAAAGAATAGGGAAGATAACGAAGCAAATTTTTCATTTTGAATGTTAGGAAATATTGGAGAATTTTAGAAATAGTAGTGGTAATTTTGTCATGCTCATGCAGTTGCAGTTGTAATACAAAAAATTATATTATTACAGTGATAAGTTTAATATGTTTGTTTTTAATCAAAAAAAAACTTTTTTAAATATGTTCTTTTAATTTCCTCTCGATTCATTTTGATTCAATAAATAAACTATTTGACCAAAAGTGGAAAAATGAGATAGCTTTAGAAGAAAACAAACAAATAAACTTTTATGGGCCGAGATATAGTAATGGGCTATTCTGAATATATGTGGGAAAGTTTCACAAACAGCCCAACAAGTTCCTCCTTTTTTAATTATCAAAATACTGTTTTTTACTTGCTATTTTATATTTTGTTCACTCTACTTTTTTCAGCTTTTTGTAACTTAGCAACACGTGTAACAATGTATTACGCTCGTATCACACGTGTGTTATTATATAGTGCATATTCCGCCAGTTTTCACCACTATCGATGTCCAAAAAATCATTAATGTTACCGTTGCTTCTTGTTATCACCACCAACGCCAATTTGCCTCGCTATATCAAATTCTACACAACCATCATCGTCATCCCCATTGCCACCATTACAAATGACATCAAGACACCATCTCAACACTATCAAAACTAAAAGTCACTACTATCAATGTTGGAAGTAAATGGGTCGCCCATGTGGGCTGACCCAACTCGACCCAACCCGGATAATATGAGAAGTTATTGGAGGGAAAAGTTGAGGAAATAGAATTTGAAATTCAACTCCCCACAACCCATAACTCCCAATACACAACTCCCACCACACGAAAGAAAATGCATACACAAAAATTCGTATAGAATTCTGGAGAGAATAATACATGTGGGTGGTGACTTGATTTTGGAAGAATATCATCTCTAAATTGGTTCTTGGATTGTGGCCATCAAATTCCTTCCTCTGTGATCGAATTTCTAACCAAAAGTGAGTACAAAGCAGTGTAGAATACAAGCAAACTAAAAGCAAGTAATTCAACCTCGTTTTGACGATTTCAAGTAAGTTGCGCAATTTAATTTTTTCGTTAGAAGCATAAAAGCATATTTTACAATCAATGCCACCACCACAAAAAGTCATAATCACCGTCACCCATTTTATACCAACACATCAGTCATCATATCTTTAAAAGCGTTCAACAAACTTGGAAAAAAATTCAAAGTTATCACAACCAAGATTATCAAATCTTGGAGGTTGTTGTATGGCGGCGATAACATAACAATAATTAATTTATTTTTTTTACAGAATATTTTTCAATAAATTAAATTTGTAAATAAGATTTTTAATAGTTGCAACAAAAAAATTATGACTTGAAAATTTTGTTGATAAAACTATTTGAAAAAGAGAGTTCTTAGTATTGAGGGTGCTCACTTAAAAATGCCAGGTAGTCCTGGCCCAGTAATGCCATTAATACATTTTCAGATATTAGATGAGGGTTTCCACTAATTAATAAATATTGACATTAACGGGAAAATGGGGACCCGTTTAGACATGGATCCACTGTAAACGGGTCTTTAATTCTGGTACAATTAAAGCTCCATTTAGCATTTACAGGTACAAACTAGTTTTCAAAATATTCAAAATTTAAATTTTTTTCATGAACTCAAACTCGAAGAAAATTAAACCTCAATTTTACTTAGTTCACGATTTATTATGATTTATTCCTTAAATTTACCTATTTCGCGATAATTTTTCTCGAATCTTGTCAACTTAGGATTTGAGATCGTCTATATAGAATTTGTAATATATGAAGTGGTTAAATTCAAATTTTTTTGTATGTGCTTATTCTTTATAAAAATGTTGATTTTTTCTTATCATGCAAATTTAGATCAAAGCAAGAATTTTTAGTTTCCATATCAGCAGCTGGTAAAAGCTAGATGATTAAAATTAACTTTTTTCCATGTGTGTGAACAAAATGTTATTTTTGCAGGAATTTAAGAAAATTATAAGGAATATGAGAATCTAGATAAACTTCAAGACACGTAAATCGCTATTTTTTTAAGAGATGTTTCTCCCATATCCAAAGATGTCATGATGGGATTTAAATGAAAATCTCTTTCAGGATACAATGGAGGTGTTTGATTCAGCCTCTGTTTGGTACACATTAAAATTTTCATTTTTATTCTTCTACTCATTTTCAATCACACATTCTTCAATAAAATAATATTTTCCATCACATCAATAACTTTTTCTTCTTTTTCAACAACAATTCTCATTCAATCTACTATTCTAAAGTGTATTCTTCCAAAATTAATGTGGCTCAAACACACCCTCAAATTGTGAGGGTTACATCAAATTAAGAGAACACTATATGAGAGAACTGATGATATCAAGGGAACGAAAGAAGAAGTAGAATGAATATCTTTNACACTATATGAGAGAACTGATGATATCAAGGGAACGAAAGAAGAAGTAGAATGAATATCTTTATTGTATCTACAAATGGGCAACATATTCAATATATAAGGAGAAAAGTGTCCGTTGGAATGAATGAGTCGATCCCCGTTTCAAAGCGGCAAACCATTTGCATAACAACAATATATATATATATATTATGAAAAAATATCTAACAATCTTTGCTTAAGAAAAGTCCGAAATATGTTTAAAAAAAAAGGTTCAAAATAAGAAGAATTTTTCAAACAAATCTGAAACTATATACCCTTCTATTTGTTATCTATAATATATTAAATATCACATCAAGTGAGAATCATTTTTGGACGATTTTAACACTACTATAATTCAATTATTTGAATAATACCCTACTTTTTGTTTTTAATTGTGTAACAAATACTACAAAATCCTTGTCATGTATGAATTTCATGTTACTAATTCTCAATTAATCAGCATTCACATTAATCTAGACTCAATGAATTTTGATCTACACGAATCTACATTTATTACAGATGAATTTATTTCTTATCACGTGTTTAGGAATTTTAGTGGGTGTTTTGAATTCACGTATTAACAATTAATTCTTATATACCAAATGTTGTTCATTTGTAGTATTGCATTATCACAAAAAATTTGAATCATAAAAATTGAGCTTTGAGAATACAATTTCATTCTCTTAAATTTTTATCTTAAATTTTATTTTCTTTAGTTCGTTTGAAACTCATCAAATCCTGCCAACAAATTAGTATCGAATATTAAATTTATAGCACTTATAAAATATTTCAGAATAACGCGCAATGTACTTTCAACTCTGACTAGTACATGTAAATGAAACTAAAAATCTGAACACTGAGTCTTTGTTTGATAGAGAATTAAATCAGAATTTTGGTAGATTTTGATAAAACTCGATGAAATGAGTGATTAAAAAATTATGGGTTCCATAAAATATTTAGTTGAAATTAGTTGCTGACTTGAATAAAATCTGAATTTTAATTTCTACCAAACATGGGGTAAGAGTAAAAGTGGAAAAATTGCAAAAGTAAATCCTGAAGCAGCAATTTGAGTTGCTACCAAACAATTGATGAAACATTAATTGCAGTAAAAGTTTCGATACTTTCTCAGGATCACTCCTTACATGGGACAATATAACAAATCAAGTCTTGTTTTCGACCGAATATATTCTGGTTCTTAAATCTAGTTTTATTGAAAAATTCAATAATCAGTACATTTGTCCATGTTGATTCCAGAAATAAAAAAATTTGTTATGAACTTAAAACTTTAGTGAGGATTGGAAATGATGAAATAAGTCTTAAAAAAAATAAAAATAAAAAGGTGAATTTCAGAAATACTTTTGACCCATACTCTGAATCTTCAATTCTTTTTTGTTCTTTACATAATATATTCAGAGAAAAAGGCATTAAAAACTAGGCATTTGAGAGTAGGGAT
>CAIGRS010293883.1:0-11175 GCA_903798395.1 Fraxinus floribunda
CCAATGACAGCATATATGGTCTCTACTCTGTTAGGACCCATTATAAGAATTATTTGGACCAGACATTTTCTTGTTGTAGGTTACATTAATTAATACAAATTATTCACGGTCCAACAATAAATAGTGGTGCACATGCATTGCCAGGTAGACTATATTGTACCTATGGCTACCTGATTTGATGAGGACATAATATCACAGGACAATTTATTGTTGGACCGTCTAAAAAATAGTCAATTTTTAATCAAATCATCTGCTACCACATGTATTTCTGTTATTGCATCTATCAAAATCTTTTTGACAAAGTGGCATAATCCTTTAATGAGACAGTTATATTCTAAGGGGATGTTTGGTGGGAATTAAAATTAGATTTTTGGTAGGTTGTGTTAGAAGTTTTTGAAATATGTGGTTAAAAAGCTGTGGGACCCATGAAAGATGGAGTTAATATTAATTGTTTAACTTTGATTTAGATTAAAATTTGATTTTAATCCGTACCAAACAGGGCCTAATTATAATCAATAACACGCAACATATAAAAAAATATAAGCCCCAACAACCAGCTACAATCATATAATTAAAATAATTTGGATGAGATTGAGCAGTGGAAGCCACAATAAACTGATCGTATCTTAATTTTAAAGCTCTTTTAGCGTGTAAATTAGGGTTGGACTCCTCAACTTTTCAAGTGTTGTGATTAAAGATCTTCAATTTTCAATAGTGAGGTTGGACGAGACTTCTAATTGAATTGGAGATGAATATTAAACATGGGCATTTAAACTACGAAATCAATCTGATTTGATCACTTTTGTTTTGCAAAAAGGTTAAAGGTCGTTCGGGTTGCGAGTTCGTTGAAAACCCCAAACCAACCCAAGACCTAAACCAAAAATTACAATTCTAAATTAAAGAAGTATAATTTTTACAAGCCAAGACCCAAATTTGAAACACTCTATGCCACACAGCCTTTTACCTTTCCTCATTTCGAGTCCCTCTCGCATGATGGGTGCAGCAGTGAGGCATCTCGACACAACGGAGTGATATATCAAGATAGGTTGTTGATGGATGTCACCAACTAATATAATTTATCAAAGGAATCAATTAATCAAAGTATCAAACACAATTAACTAATAAAAAAGTCTGAATATAATAATAAAAAAAGTACTAACATCATCAATCACAATATTAAAAAATAAAAGATAAAGATTCTTTCACAGTTGTCACAATTGTATATCAAACTTTCCGTAAATGCTATTTTCAGGTACCTTTTTACGTAGTTGCACAGCTCGTCGGAGGAACTTCTGCGGCATTCACTCTTCGTGTGTTATTGCACCCAATAATACACGTTGGAACCACATCACCTTCTGGAACTGACATTCAAGCTCTTACCATGGAAATAGTTGTAACATTTTCTATGATGTTCATCGCCTCAGCTGTAGCAACTGATACAAAAGCAGTAAGGATATATACATCTCTATCACAATTTTGTTTTTTTCATTTCAGAATGTAACCGCTCGCAATATAGATCATAACAATGTCAAGTTGTCATGCATTAAATTTGTTAGTTTCTCACTAAACAATTTGGGATTCCTATTGCCACAGATAGGAGACCTTGGTGGCATAGCAGTTGGTTCGGCAGTATGCATCTCTTCAATTTTGGGCGGGTAAGTGTTTCATTTTTTTTATTGCAAGTGTACGATATCAGAACAAGTAATAAATATAGTGGACTTTTAAGTTCGGATTATTGTTCCCACGAAAACTAGACTTTATGCTTAATTTGCTTAATTTACTATTTCTAACTCATATTTGATGAAAACAAACAAAGCTTTATGATTTCTGGGATTTTTTGTCTAACTACTTCTAAAAAATTGAAAGTATCAAAATTGCATACAAAAATCGAATTTACGTTTCAAATATGGAATGAGATATTCGGGTTTAACAATTTCATCTATTGATCACATTTAAATCTTAATTCAAAATTCATAACCTAATGTATTGTTCAATCGAATTATTTTATTGTATTCAATTTACGTATCTCGAGTTCTCATTGATTCTATTTAACTAATCCAATCACATATCTCTATGCGAATCAATATTAGTTAAACGAAATATTAGTTATAAGAATTCATCTAACGACCGCAATAACTGGTATATGTATCTCTACACGTTATACTAAATTACCAAAATTTAATATGTGGTTTAAATATAAAACTCACCTCTCGATTCGTAAAAGATTCACAAAATCATTGAATTAATGATCAAGTAATTCAAAGCATTACACACATAATTAAAATCAACACATAATGAAAGAACTTGAATAAAAGAAATAAAGGTCTCAATTTGATTTTATTTTCGTTAATAGAAAACTTAGCTACTCAAAATAATGGAAGAAAAACACAAGATTTTCATTGAGTATATCTGTGGGTTTTGAATTGATATGTAAAGAAGTGGATTAATCTTGCACCACGTTCCCCTTCTTGCATTCAATCTTGATTCCAAACCCTAACACTTGGTTTCTTGTTTTTCTTGTTTTTGATTTTCTCTCTTATTCTCCAAGTTCTCTCTTGTACCTCTTAATATGTAAAACCTCCCAAAAGTGCCTTCATTTGTCTTTATACTCATCCTCCCATTTTTCCCTAATTTAGAGTTTTTATGGGCTTCAAGACGGGCCAAAAACATGCCCTAGATACATTCGTGCAATTTGGTGGCATCGCAGCGTCACCTTTCATGTAAAAATTCGCACTATACACTTCCTTCAGTACTTTTATCATAATTTTCCCTCGAAATTCTATTGAGTCGATTCAAATTGGGTTGTAAAGATAATTCAAAGGGCTACAACTTTACTAATAGAATTTTTTTTTTTTTTCCAATTCTAATGTTTATTAGGTCAAAAAGGGGTCTCAATCACAGGCTAAAAATCTGGAACATACTTGTGCGATTAAAAATTGATTTGTGCATATTTTACTCCTTTTTTACTTCTAATAAAATCCAATTGACCCCTAACATTTTCGAATCTTCATCACGAGGTCTGATACAATTTTTTTGAGTATTTATACTTTAGTACTCAAACATTGGATCCTGCCCTTTTTGCAAATTTTTTTCAATTCCATTTTCATGTATCGAGTTTCACCTAATAACACATTATATAATAAATTAGATTATAATTTCATTAAAAGAATTATGAAATGTCAATATTTTAAAACCCGAATAAGTATATAAAATACACTTAACAGTAAGCATAGGATTACAAGTGTTTCAAACATGTTGAGTGCGTTGAACTCAACTCAATTGAACAGGATTCAAAAAAAGAGGTATCTAACTAAATTTGCCAATTGTTGACACAATCAAGTCAAGTTCAACGTGTTAAAAAAACTCATTATAGTTTGAGATATGATCCCATTAAAGTATTATAATTGTATCTTCAAAAAGTACAACTTTTTCATTTTTGAAATTGAAACTCTTTAAAAACTTTGTGAAACTCAGAAAGAGTTTCTCAATTTTTTGTTTTTTCAAAAACATTCAGAAACAACTTTACAAAAACTTAAAGGAACTTAGAACTTCGAAGAAAAATAAATAAATCGTTGGCTCTAGAAATACACCAGAAAATGAAAGTAATATATTTTCTGCCAATGATGTTATAAATTCATTCTTTTATATTACATAATAATACATCAAATTCACATTTTAGTTTCACTTATTGTCGTATTTTTCAAATTCTATTAATCTTAAATATTTCTCTTAAATTAAATATTAGATGATTATTATACTAACCAGGACATATATTATTTATAGTATCATACTTCTTTTATAGTATGCATCAACAAAGTTTTGCATCCTTCCTTTTTAGAAATAGTATTTATACGTGTCATGTTGTAGTTTCTAATTTCTTGCAACCTCACACGCAATGTAGCATCACTAGTCTAGGTTTTAGCGGATTCCACATCCTATGATTGGTTACATTAAATAAATTACAATGATCCATCAACAACAAAATTTGGAGTTCGCTGCTATTTAGACGAGTGCTATGTAACTTCATTCTTCAAGGACACACTATTTGATTCCAATTACTGGATCGTACACTAAGTTTTAATTCTCAATAACAGCTCAATATCAAAAGTTTATATTTTTTTTTTTCCTTCAAAAATCAGATGAGAATCAAAATTTTAAATATTAATAATTATATAACATTATTTTTATAAAACTAAATTAATTTATATGCATCCTACCCTATCCACCCACCCCGATTTCAGAACCCTATCTCTTTACTGGCTGCTCCTTTTCTCGATTTTCATAGGAGCGACGAGTTATCATCCTCTCTACTTTCTCTCTTCGATGATACTCTCTCCCTCTCTCTATTTTCACGCTATCGTTCGTTGTAGCTTTGTGCTGCTATTTGTTGTTTGCAGCAGCGGCGCCCCGGCCTCGAGGCATTTCTTTTGCATTTCTTTTACGCCTCTCAGACGCACTAGAAATTGGGTTTGACTGTTGTTTTTGTATTGGTGTTGGTAGCGGTGGTGCCATGGTTGTAGTGGTTGGTTGGTATAGTAGCGACACTGTGGTAATGGTGACGATGACGACGAATAGAGTGGTTCCAGATGGTGCGCCTACTAGAAATTAGGTTTGACTATTGTTTTCGTGTTAGTTTTGGTGGCGTGGAAATGGCGGTGGTACCATGGTTGTGGTAGCTAGTTGGTGTTGTTGGCGACGTCGTGGTGATGACGACAACGACGGTAACAAAGTGGTTCCAAACGGTGCACCTTCTCAGGCTTACTAAAATCATGTTTGGCGGTTGTTTTTGTTGGTGCTGGTGGCGTGGAGATAGCAGTGGTGCCGTGGTGGTGGCGATGGTGACGAAGTGGTTTTGTTGGATTTGGTGGTGGCGATGGTTTTTGTTGATGGATCTGGTGGTTAGGGTGATTTTTGTTGGATCTATCACTAGATCTGGTAGTGGCAATGGTGGTTTTGTAGTTGAAAATGGTGATTTACTGGTGGTTGTGTTGGTGGTTCTGAATTTGAAAATGGTAGTTTGGTAGTGGTGGCGGCGACACTAGCTGTGGTGATAAGGTTGCATTGCTTTCGGTTGGTGCCACTGTGGATTGGGATTGGGTGGCTTAGGTGGTGGGATTAATAGCGCTTTTGACCAATTATTGATATTGTGACCAATAAATAATATGTGATCGATAACTTATGACAAATAAATAATATGTAATTAAAAAACTTGAGTTGTGGCTTATAAAATTTGTGATTTGTGACTTATAATTTTATTTTTTTTTATTGATGAATAAATTGTGATTTATAAAAAAAAATTATTTTTGACCGTGAAATAATTTTTGACTTATAAAATTTCTTATTTGTGAGTAATTAATTTGATAAATTGTGACCAATTGTCTAGAATTATGACTTTAATATATTTAATTAATAAAATATATTTTTAATTAACTATTCATAAATAACATTTAATTAGTATATGATTTTTGAAGTTTTAATCTTTGTTTCTTAATTTTGAAATAGGCTTATACTTAATCTTGTAGATACGTAATTTTTCTACATCAGAAGCCGTATAACTAACTAGTTTTCTCATGGCATGTCCAGACCAATATCAGGTGGATCAATGAACCCAGCAAGGAGTATTGGGCCTGCAATTGCTAGTGCCTATTACAAAGGTATTTGGGTGTACGTAATTGGGCCTGTATGTGGGGCATTACTTGGGGCCATGTCCTACAATTTCATCCGGGACCGGGACCGGGACTCGGACAAACCTGCCCATGCAATATCACCTCAAGTCAGTTTCCTTTAAACTTTGCCGATTAAGGAGCAATAATGAACAGATTGCAGATAATGATGCTCTTAACCAGCTTTAACAAGTGGCTATTAATATTTGTACACACGTTTGTGATGTAATTGTATGTTCGTAATATATAGCTGCATTTTGATTGTAAACCTAGTATTTTATGTATATTACCGTATTTAGAGATTTAGAGATTAGTTTGGTTTCCTATTATAGCTTACCATATGTATTATAAATATCAATGTACAGTGAATAATAAATCAATGAGAATTACTTCATTCCAATGCCTAAACATAACATGGTATCAGAGAATAAGGCATAACCATTTCATACCTTCTCCATGGCTGCAAAAAATCCGACCCCTGCTGCAAAACCTTGCACAAATGTTGGCTCTCCTTACTTCCTACAGTCTTCAGACCAACCGAACCAATCTCTCGTAGATGCAACTATCCTGCTTGGCGTCGTGCCATAACCCGAGCCATCAATGCTAAAAACAAGCTCAGTTTGTCCTCGGCACCATTACACGTCCAACAGAAAACGCTTTTGCCCTCCTTTGGGATCGATGTTGTGACATGATTATGTCTTGGCTTCTTCACTCGATCGACCGTTCTCTTATAGGTAGTCTCATCTATTGTGATACACCACACGACCTTTAGGTTGAATTGGAAACTCGTTTTCAACGGAGTAACAAAATCGAGATTTTCAGACTCAAGCGAGAATTGGCCAATTTCCACCAAGGTCACCAGTCCATCACCGCCTACTATGGTAAATTGAAATAACTTTGGGATGAATTGTCTTCCTTACAACCAACCCATCCCTGTTCTTGTGGTGCCCGCAAGTCACTCTTTGCAATTCAAGATTCTGATCGAGTCTATCAATTCATAATGGGTTTGAATGATAGCTTTCAACAACTACGCTCACAAATTCTAGCCACAGACCATCTTCCTTCCATTGGGCGTCACTAGCCCATTTTACATCAAGAGGAGACCCAACGGCTGGTTCAACCCATTTCTCGCTCGGAAGTGTCGGCCTTCCTTACCCACTCAACACCCGAACAAAACCCACCTCGTCCCCATCGCGTTTAGCTGGTTGGGACGCCGAATTGTGAGGAATGCGGGAAACCCGATCATTCCCGTGCACGTTGCTTCAAACTCATTGGTTACCCGGACTGGTGGCCATCAAAAATAAGAAAACCCGCGGGCTGCAGTGCCCGCCGATTCTTCGTCGCGTGCGGCAGCGCATCAGGTTGCCGTGCATGATTTTGCTTATTCCTGTGACTCTGTTGCCCATTCAAGACATTCTGAGGCTCCAAATATAAATGGGCTCCCCACCATAAATGGGCTTTCAAATGATCAAGTAGCCCAATTGATGGAACTCCTAAAACCTGCGGCTCTTTCATTTATAGGTTCCAAATCCATCCCTCCTAATTTTACACCATGGATTATTGATAGTGGTGCAACACACCACATTGCCAATTTGCCTTTAAATAAATTACATGCTACCCAACCGTCATTTTTTTTGCCTTCCCACAGGCGCTCATAGTCATGTGTCCTCTATGGGTGATATTTCCCTATCTCCTAATCTTAATCTTTCTAACGTTCTATCCGTTCCTGAATTCCAATTTAATTTATTATCTATTAGCCAATTAACAAAATCTCTTAATTGTGTTATCTTTTTTCCCCACCTTTTGCACCTTTCAGGACCTAACGATAAAGATGCTGATTGGCATGGGTGAAGAGCGTAACGGACTATACTACTTCAAACATACTTCAGCAACTGTTTTCCAGGCATCAAGTCATGTCTCATTTACAACATGGCATCAACTTTTGGGCCACCCCTCTTTACATCATATTCCGCATTTTATTTCACGTCCGCAAGTTATTGATCATTGTGAACCTTGTAGTCGTGGAAAACATACTCGTTTACCTCTTAAATTACTCACAAATAAGAGTTTGATAACTTTTGAACGCATTTTTTGTGATATTTGGGGTGGTTACCATACTGCTTCTCTCTTTGGTACTCATTATTCTTTAACCATTATCGATGAGTACACTCGGTTCACATGGCTATACTTAATGCATTTCAAATCTGAAACCTTGACTTGTCTCCGTGCCTTTTTTGCAATGATTCGTACCCAATTTAATTCCAACATACGTCACATACGTACTGGCAATGGTCAAGAAATTCTTGCTCGCGCCACTCAAGATTTTTTTTGCAGAACTCGACACTCTTCATGAACGCACTTACGTGGAAACATCACAACAAAATGTTGTCGCTGAGCGAAAGCATCGCCATATTTTAAATGTGGCTCAATGCCTTCGTTTTCAAGCTCATCTTCCTCTTACTTTTTAGGGCGAATGCGTTCTCACCGCTACATATCTCATCAATCGCATCCCATCATCATCTCTACTTAATATTTCTCATTTTCAACGTCTTTACAATAATGCACCTCAGTATGATCATTTATGTGTCTTCAGTTGTCTTTGCTATGCTCACACCACCTCTGCCCACCGTGATAAGTTTCAACCTCAAGCTCATCCTTGTGTTTTCTTAGGATATCCTTCTTCTCATCGTGCATATCGGGCTTATGACCCAGAGAGCAAACGGCGTCTCTAGGGACGTCATTTTCCTTGAACACATTTTCCCTTTCCAACTGTTAACCCCGCCTTTCCCATCACCCCTGGTCTTGCCTCTTCCCGTACCTGACCACCATATTCCATCATCGGCACCCTTACCTTCTCCATAGCCTTTCCCCACGCCCCATTCTCCTCGACCTCGTCGTAATATACAATGCCCTACTCATTTTACTGACTATATATGTCCTACCTTACCATCCATTTCTTCCATTACGTCTTCTACTGTTGCAGTCACATCTTCAGGTATGGCTCATCCTCTCTCTCATTTTGTCTTTTATAATAATCTTTTCCCTAGTCATTTTGCTTTTTATCTATCCTCACACATTCCTCTGACCCCACTCGTTACTCTCAAGCTGCTAAGCATTCCTACTGGCGTGATGCTATGCAAGCTGAGATTCGGGTACTTGATATTAATAATACTTGGGTTCTTACACCACTTCCTCCTGGTAAGAAACCTATTGGTTGTAAGTGGGTCTTCAGAACTAAACTACATTCCATTGAACGGTATAAGGCATAGTTGGTAGCCAGGGTTACACTCAGGTAGAGGGGCTTGATTATCATGATACTTTTGCTCCTGTAGCCAAATTTGTTACTGTTCGTTGTGTATTGGCCATTGATGCAGCCCGTAATTGGCATCTCCATCAGCTTGATGTCAATAATGCTTTCCTTCACGGCAATTTACAGGATGAGGTCTACATGACGCTTCCTCTCGGATATGGTCGAGGGGGAGATACTCGTATTTGTCGTCTCCTCAAATCTCTTTATGGTCTTAAACAGACCTCTCGTAATTGGTACTCGAAGCTCTCCTCTATTTTGCTATATGACGGTTTCACTCAATCTGCAGTTGATCACTCCCTCTTTATTCGAACATTTGGCTTATCTTTTACTGTTATCCTTGTCTATGTTGACAACATTTTGGTCGTAGGGAATGATCTCTCTGCCATCACTGCTCTCAAAACTTTCCTTGATGACATGTTCAAAGTCAGGGATTTTGGTACAATGAAATACTTTCTTCGTTTTGAGATCGCTCGGTCACCATTTGGTATTTTTGTCAACTAGAGAAAGTATACTTTGGACATCCTCACTGATTCTGGCGGTTTGGGGTCACGGCCTGCTACTTTTCCCATGGATCAGAATTTGAAACTTACTCCTGATAATGGCAATCTTCTCTTTGATCCGAGTTCATACCGACGGTTAGTGGGTTAGCTCCTCTACCTCACAATCACTCGGCCAGATATCTCCTTCTTTGTTAACATGTTGAGTTAGTTCATGTAAAACCCAAGGGATTCTCATCCCGAAGCTGCCCTTTATGTTCTGCGTTACCTGAAGAGCTCTCCAAGACATGGCCTATTTTACTCTGCTCAATGTGATCTCCGACTTTCTGCATACTCGGATTCCTATTGGCCAAGTTGTCCTACCACTCGTCACTCTACAACTAGGTTTTTCATTCTTCTTAGCGCCAGTCTCATCACGTGGCGAACAAAAAAACAGTCTATTGTTTCTCGTTCGTCTGCTGAAGCTAAATACTGGTCAATGGCTATTACCACCTGTGAACTTGTTTGGCTCAAATCTCTTCTGCATGACCTTGTTGTTCTTCATCCGCAACGTATTGCTCTACTGTAATAATGAAGTTGCTCTCCATATCACTCACAATCCTATTTTTCATTAACGCACTAAACATATTGAAGTTGATTGCCATTTTGTGCATGAGAAATTTCTGTCTGGGCTCATTATTCCTACACATGTCTCCTCGAAGCTCCAACTGGCTGACATTCTCACCAAAGCTCTTGGGAAGGATCTATTTCACCATTTCACTTGCAAGTTGGGCATTACGAACCTTCATGCTCCAACTTGAGGGAGAGTATTACCGTATTTAGAGATTTAGAGATATTATTTCCTTTGTCACATATATTGTATATATTAATTCATAGATTAGTTTGGTTTCCTATTATAGCTTACCATATGTATTATAAATACTAATGTACACTGAATAATAAATAAATGAGAATTACTTCATTCCAATACCTAAACGTAACAATGTATGACGTAACTTCGATCGAGAGAGTCGTTCCAAATGGGGGAGGCGAGAGAGAGGAACGTTCATTTTGAAACAAATGCTCATAATTACTTCAAAATCAAAGGGAATGCAGTTAACGGCAAAACTATCTCTCTTATTCATTTATTGAAATACAACAATAGACGAGATTTTCTCGAGAACTTAAGAGCAAGAGTGGTACTCGGCCAAAGCCACCTAAACAATAGTCTAGGGGCTCAAAATTTGAGGGACTCGTAAAAAAAAAACCTTTCCACATCCAGTGCCGGATCCAGGATATTGAGCCAGATAGGGCGATCGTTGACCACTGCAATATCGAGATTGTTTATCAATATTTAATTAAATAATATTATAAAATTCTCAATAATGTATAAATGCACTAAAATATAAAAGATATATACATATAAAAATATAATCAACACAACCCAAAATAATTAAAAAAGAATACATTTGTCAATCATATACGGGTGATTGACGAAATTTCAAGTTTTTACGAATTGAAACGAGATAAGACGAAGTTTATACTTAAAACACGGAAAAGACAAACTCGAGTTTAGGTGAAGTTTATGCAAAAAATTTAAAACAAAAATTTTTAGAATTAGAATTATTTTTGACTTAATATTTCTCGAACTCTTAAAAGAAAAAAATAGTACTTAAATTGTCCAATTTAATTTTATAAAATAAATTGATAAAATCTAATACTAATA
>CAIGRS010293884.1:0-11959 GCA_903798395.1 Fraxinus floribunda
AAAAAATGGGTTTCAAACACACTTTTAACCTAATTTACATGATTTTTCTTTTTCACGTTCCTTTTTTCAACGTTGGATTTGACATATTATTAATGTATTTGCAATCTGGTCCTTGGGTACTTTAATATAATATTATTGTAATAATAATACTTTTTTTTATCGAAGTTGTTGATGATCAAAAGATAAGGGGTTAAATTTAGATCAACTTGACATCCTTTTTGTAGAGTAATTGTTGGAATTTATGAAACTTGAAAGTTGCGTATTACATTACATGGAGTTCGTTGAGTTTGACCTTTGGGAAGGGTTGCGTATTTTATATCATAAATGTACGATATCGTAACAACCTGTATATTGAACTTTTTGAGTTCGGATATTGTTCCCACGATAACTATACTTCAGGACTTGATCTAATTTTTCTAACTCCTATTTGATAAAAATAAGTAAAGAATTATGATAGTTGTGATTATTATTATTATTATTTTTAAATACTTTTAACTACTTGAAAATATCAAAATTTTGCAAACAAAGGTTGATTGAAGATTCAAATTTGGGATAAATGGCAAGGCATGACAATTTCATTTATTGACCATTTTAATTCTTAATTCAAAATTCATAACCTAATGTAGTGTTCGATCGAATTCTTATATTGTATTCAATTTAATCCTCTCGAATTCTCATTGAGCATATTTAACTAATTAAATTTTATATCTTTATGTGAATCAACCTTAGTTAAACAAAACACTATTTCTAAAAATTCATATTATGACCACAATAATTAGTGTGTGTGTGTGTGTGTGTGTCTACACGTTATACTAATTTATTGAATTTTACTATATGGTTTAAATCTCAAACTCAATTAATTATATCTCTGCCCGTATGTATTTTCTCTCCTGGCCGTCATAGTTTTCTTGACTTTTTCTTCTTCTTTGTTTTCTTCTTCCTGTCTCTTTTCTCATTATTTTCTTTCTTTTTCTCTTATTTCCTGTCTCTTCTCTCCTTCTTTTCTTTCAGCCGCCTTTTTTTACTTCAAATCAAAGTAAAATTCCAATTTTCTTTCTCTGCCTCCTGTCTGCAGCCGTGTATGTATCTAATATATGCTATATTTTCAGCCACCTTTTTTGACTTCAAAAATAACCAATCCAATTTCTTGTCTCCTATCTGTATTTGTAATCTCACTTCTTTCCTGGCAGTCGTTTTCGTTTTTCTCTTCCTTGCGTGTATGTATATATATGTTTAATTTTGTACATCAAATTCAAAGCCATTAATACTATATTATCCTCCAAGTCCTTCATTTTCCAAAGTATGAAATTTGATCTCCAAACTTTGCATCCAATAGCCATTTAGTCCCCGTACTTTGAATTTTGTCATTTTTTTTTCGCTATTTTGCACTATTTTCTTCAATTATTCATCAAATATAAAGTTTTACTTATAAAATGCAATATAACATAAATTGGATATAATTTTATCTAGAGAACAATAAAATATCATCATTTAGGATCTCGAATAAGTGTAGAAACTATACTTATTAGAAGGGGACCATTTGCTCTATTTATAAGGATTGTTGCTGAGGTCTTGATTGTCGACCACATGTGTAGTCATTGTTTATGAATGGTAGAGGATAAGGGGATAATGTCATCGGTGTCATTTGTCGCTTTGGGAATGATCTTTCAAATGGTGATGACATCATTTGGAAAGGCATCTGTTCAAGATTGCAATGATAATCTTTCATTAGCTTTCCTTAATTTATGGTGAGTTCGAGGTCGATTTGAGTTCGTACACAACAAAAATAATTTGTCTTGTATGATAAAAAAAGACCGGTTATATTTACACCACATTTTAATTACATTAAAAGTTATTAACCTTTATTAATTATCACACTTATATACTTAGCTTTTTTTTTTTAGTTACATTCTTACTTTTAACATTTTTTTAATCCACGACAAAAAATTGTTTCGATTTTTTTTCATTCATAAAGTATTTAATTACTTGCGTATTTTAAAAATACCAGACTCAATCAATAATCTTATCGTGCCATATTGTTGTATTGTAGTTTCATATATTATGAGTGTGTTCAGTATAGATTAAAATCGGATTAAAATCGAAAAATTAGTCGTTATTGTTGACTTTTATTAGACGAGTGAGATTCAATAACGACTATATTTTCAATATTAATCGACCTTTAAACTCTACCAAACATGCTCTATAATTTATATGTATGACTTTGACAGTCATTCCAAACAATCACATATTTTCCATTTTGATAGTGTTTTGTAATTCGTAATAGATCCCATGCTTGGAAATAAAATATCTTCTACACTTACTTTCAACTAAATTTTTACCACATACTCATCGTCCTAGAATATAAAATGCAAAAGTCAATATGGAAAATGCATACATTGTAGAGGTGATAAATATGTAAAAGATTTGGATATCACAATTTTTGATATCATATAGCTCATAAAAAGAGAATCGCTATCACAACAGATCTCCTTCGTGGCAAGCCAACTTACAATTAAGTGGTGAAAATATCACGAATTTTGCCTCTTAATCTATAGGCTTTTGTACTAATTACACTCGAGGTCATTGAACTTTCACTCTAGTTACAATTGGATCACTGCACTTCAATTTGGAGCAATCAAGTCACTAAACTTTAATAAAAAGCAATAAGGTCTACTTGTTTGGATTCTATTAATTTCTCCACAATATTTGCTGAAGCGTCTGTTACAGTTAAAGGGGCCTTTGCTGGACGTCCAGCATTTCTGCTTAAAAAGATGCCAACGTATCCATCTGGTCAGTAATTAATAGCCTTATAGGTCATTGAATTTTCATCCTATTTGCTATTAGGTTTCTAAACTTTCAAATAGTTGCAATAAAGTTATTGAAGTTTAACCAATACTATTGATAATTAACTTTAATGAAAAATGACTAAATGAGTCAGAAAAATACTTTATGGAACAACTTGAAATCTTGCACATGCAAGAAAAGCAATTTTAGAAATGACGTAGGTAACAAATCATCTATTACAGCTTAAATAACGGTCAGCCGTCAATGTCACTTTGCTATTCTAAAAAAAGTGCATTATTTCGCGTTGACGTTCATAATAAAAATGATTCTATTTAATTTTGAATCCCCACATTGTTTGCGGGCAATGATCACTGTATTGTGGGATCTCGTATTAAATTTTTTTTGTACAATCTGTGTATAATAAATTTCTCAAATCGCTTTACCGAATTATTGGGTGATATTGCATGATTTATGAGTTGATAGTGCCATGAAGTTTAGTGACCCGATTGTAACAGGGTGAAAGTTCAATAACCACCGATGTTATTAATATGCTATTTGAGATGGTCACTTCGACATTTCTTTAGTTTTAATGGGCATGTTAGCTAATTTCAGTAGGAAAGTTAAAATGAATCTTACACCGAGTGGCCTGATTGCTTTTAAATTAAAGTTTAATGGTTTGATTGCTTCAAATTGAAGTTCAATGATCCAATTATAATTAGGGTGAAAGTGCATAACCTACAATGTAATTAACTAATACATTTCAATAACATTTATTTTCTAACATTTTCGACTCTAGAGTGCCACATATCGATTACGTGGAAGACTAGTTATGTAGTATGGTGCCTAAATAAGCAACTCTTATCTGTTTGGGATGATAATTGACAAAAAGTGACGAATAGTGACTTTTGAAACTAAATTCAAGTTTAGTTACAATTGAGACAAATTAAAAATTTAGTAACTTAATGGACATTTCTCTGAACGTTCAGTGACTACAAATGAAATTTACCCTTTGTTTCAACTTTTAAGATGCCACAATAATGCCAGTGCCGTCAAAATCGTCAATCGCGGGGAGAAATCTCGATTCATTCGTGGGAATTTCCAAATTTGGTTCATACAAAGTACCGTTTCGAGAGAGAGAGATGGAACCTTCGGTGGTTTTGGGTGAAAAAGATTACTTGGCATGCTGTGGGAGCGTCAAATTTGCTGAGGAGATGGTTTTAGCTGGACCCTTCTCCGATTATCAACAAGCTGTTAATTCTGCGAGAGATATTTGGTTCAATAAAGTCTGTCTTCTTCCCCCTCTCCCTCTATTTATACTGATGATTATGTATATATATTAATATGCGTGAGTTATCTTATCGGACGAACGAATCTGTTTTCAGGTGGATGTGAATGGGTGGTTGGAAGCCTTTGCTGCTCATCCGCAGATTGGTGATAGCCCTTCTAGAACCCACAAAAGTCCCACCAGTGCCCAGTTCAGTTTTCTGCCCCCTCTCTCTTTGATTTTCTTTTAATTTGTTGTTAATTTTTGGGGGTGTGGGTGGGACCCCCCTTTGGGCTAGATTGATTTCAAGGTTTGGAAGTTTTGATTTCAACACTTCTGACATAATGATCCGAACCAAGCCCCTGAACTCTTGATTGAATTAGATATTCGTGATAGTTTTTGTTTTTCTGAATCTCCATTACTTGATTTTTTGTTTAATCAATGACAATGAGTTTAGAAGTGATTTGAACTCATGAGATGACTCGAAGATTTTTATGCTGTTATTTTATGAATTATTTCAAGACCTAGATTTTTATGCTCCTCTTATGAATCATTTCAAGAAAAATCTGAACATTTTATTTCTTACATCTGATTGTGGAATTTATTTCTTGGAAGATCGGATTGCACTTTCTTTCTTTTTTTGGTATTAGTTGCTCTGATAATTCTTAAGTTAACTGAGATTAGTTAGTTTGTTTTCATTTGTCTTATCGGGTTCTGTTTTTAAACCGGGAGGGGGATGTGAGGTTTACGGAAAGGGTTGTGGTTCTTAACTACAATAGACCCAAAAGTGATGCCAAATGGTTTTCAACACACACCACGTTTGAGTGCTCCACACTGTACTTTACAAGACAATAATGAGAATTCCGCTTCCTAATTTTGCTTGACTGCATGAACTCTTTATCTCAACTTTTCTTGATTAGAGCTGCATCTACTACGACGGAATCAATGTTTTTTGCTACCATTCCTAGCCACGTTAATTTTAATTTTCTCTTATATCTTTCAATTCGTTCTGTTGGGATGGTGGCTCAAATTGTAAATGACAACTTATTTTTATTTACACAAGAAATATTGCAATTGTTTATAAGTCTTCCTTTAATTTATCCTTAATTAGTGACCTTCACTTGTTAGTTTATATTATCGTTACTTATTTTATTCATTATTGTTTGGCCACTTGCATTTTGCCATTTATATTCATGCTACATTCATTTATCATTTTTTTTTGTTTTTCTAATGGTTCTACACGCGACACCATACAATGTAGCTTGCCCAGAAGCCCTTTTGTAAAATTTGTCCTTTTACTTGGGAAATCTGTATAACGATTCTCCATTCTATCTCAGCACACTTTATACTGTGACTTATTCTTTTTTCTATCCCTTATTAATAATCGAATCTAAATACCTGATGAAACTGCTTTCCAACACAAGATTCTCTATTTTGATTCCATTGTCATCCTTATTCCTATTGCTGGAAATGATATTAATTGGATTCCGTTTTAATCTACTGAAGCTGAAACCGAAACCTGATACCCTTGAATTCTAAAGCGCTCCTCAAAAAATTTACTTTACAATGTAACCCCTCATAGCGTATCATCTAAAAGAAGTATCCGCTATTCATAACATAGTTCAAACGACTTCATACCGGATATGTAGCACTCCTAAAATTTCCATAGCATTTGTATGTTGAGCACTTTAATTTCTAACAATTTAGTGCAACGAGTCTAGAGCCATTGGGCTCGGTCCACATATGAAATATGTGCTCAAATGTAACCCCCAATTCTAGCCCAATAAAAATAATTTCTATGCCTTGTGATGGATTTATTTCCAATTTTCAACAAGGGTAGATTGACATAATGGTAACCTGCATGGTTTGACAAGTAAACAATCCAGGTTCTAATCACCATTTATTTTACTAGGAACTAGGAAGTGTTCGACGTACAAATGCAACTTTCTGGGTGATACAGGATATTTTGTAAGCTATAGACAACTGTGAAAGAACAAACAGGAAAAGGACTTAATTGCATAACCTTGGTGTCATATGATGTAAATTGTAATGAACTATTTTAACAGGAAAACCTACTATATTATATAAATTTTACGTTTGTCACTACTTTATCTCCCATATCTTCAATAATATAAATGTGTCTAATAAAAGTTATTTTCTTCATTGGCACCTTTATATTACTTCCCTTGGAACTTTTAGCATATTCTTTTTTTGAATCAATAAATACTGATCTATGTCAATCATGAGCATACGTACTTTCGCAGTATATTTTTCTGATATAAAACTGAATTTGTTCTCAAACAAGCATTCATCCACTGTTCATGGAATCTACAGTGTATTTTGGTTAACAAAATGCAAATTTATTGTACCAAACCGAAGTTTCTGTTGTGTTATAGAAAATAGCCTCTATACATCTTAGTACTCCCCTCCCCCTACCTGGAGAGAGTTTATAACATCATGCTAAGCCCCCTTTTTAATGGCCATTATAAAGAGAAATTGAGGGAAAATGATGTTTTGAATACTTATTTTTTTTGGAGAATATGTGATAAAAAAGTATGGAATTTTTTTTGGTTTACGTGCAAAATATTTTGCCTTTGTTTGACACCCATTTTTTTTCCATTCTCATTTTTTTTCCCTTTCTTCATTTCAACTACACATTCTATCAATAAAATAATATTACACATAAACCCAAAAATTCTCCTTACTTTTTAACCACACATTCTTCCATCAATCACTATTCANTTTTTCTCTTTCTTCATTTCAACCACACATTCTATCAATAAAATAATATTACACATAAACCCAAAAATTCTCCTTACTTTTTAACCACACATTCTTCCATCAATCACTATTCAAAAACCAATTTTTCTCCCAAAATGGGTGTCAAACATAGGCTTTATTGCATGAATGTTTAGTTGAAAATGAGTATGAGAAATAAAAAGTTTTAATTTAAAGAGAGTCAAACAAGGGCTAGAGTGAATAAAGCTTTATCCATGCTTTATTTGGAGTTGGCATAGTTTAGCATTCTACTGAAGTCACTCAATCTTGATTGTGTTTGTAATCTCTTTCATGGAACAATTGTAATAGTTGAATTAACACAAGAAAACGAAAAATGAGGATGAGATATCTGTTGTACTATATTTTTTTATTTTATAAGTACGACAGTATGTTATTTATTAATCCTTGGCACTCTAGCTACAGGCAACTGCTTCATGAGATTGGAAGTAATAACTAGTAAATCTCATGCTACAGGTGGAGCAAGGGAGAGCAGTCTACAGCTTTAGCTACTGCCACTGATGCGACCTTACAGGTATTTATGGAAGCTATTCTGTTTCATAAGCAAAAAGGACAACAGATTTTCTGAAGCTGAATTTGAAGAGCTATTGACTTGGTTCTAGGCCTAAAGTGTTTGATTTGCTGGCCACTAGCCGGGTGCTTACATGGCTCTTCTGTTTATTTCTGGGCGATTCACTGCTATGCTCAAAAAATGATGAAAATTCTACTTTATGCCCGTGTTTTCTTCTATTTTGAGTTGTGTGTGCAGATCTTTCTTTTCTTTCTTGGTCGATTGGTGGTTTTTGGGGAACGGGTATATAACACTGAGAGAGTGAGTCCTCTGCCTTTAGCAAAATTTCTGATCCATTTTATTTTCTAGGAGCTAAATGAGTGGAATGTCCGCTATAGGCAGAAGTTTGGAATTGTCTTTATGATATTTGCATCTGGGAGGAGTACCCCAGAGATACTCGCCGAGATGAAGGTATTTTATCATTTCTCATTTTTTTTATCATTTTTTTAAATAAGGTGTTACTTTTGAGTTGCTTTTTAGACCTTCCAGACCATATGGATGGTGGAAAAGGATTTACTTTGCTGACCCTAAATATATAGGGAACAAGGCTTAGTGTGTTTTGTTGTTGAGAGGAGCTATCCTGCACTAAACAAGCGATACTGCAGTTTGATCCTTTTCTCTATCCTCTAGCTCCTGCCATCTACAGTTAGTTTAGCTAGGAAAATTTAAATGTTATTATGGATGGAACGAGTTTCTAATTGTCATTTCTTCCATTCACAACAAACTATTTAGAGTTTTTTTGATTGTGGTAAAATGTTAATCGAAAGTTATAAAATGATAGAATTAATATATTATAGCGTGTTATCAACAAGTATTCATGTTACCGGCATATACCTTTGGCAACTCTTTGGATGCTGTACTCTCTCTTTTACCCTTGATGCAAATTGAAGAGATAATAGGTAATCTTTCTTTTATTTCTCCACTTTTGCAGAGACGCTATCAAAACAGGCCTATAGTTGAGTTTGAGCTTGCAGCTCAGGAGCTAATGAAAGTAACTGAACTTCGTCTTTCCAAGCTGTTCACAGTTAATTCTGCTGCTGCTTCCCAAATCCAAACCCAGTATACTGCAGATGTGACGAAAGCTGGAGGTGAATTTGCATCAGATTGGCTTTTCCCATTTATCATATTCACTTTTTGTTGGTCCATGTTGTTCCTAGTCGCTTCTCACGTTTTTCAGTTTTCCAACAATGATGTGGACTCATTAGAACTAGAAGTTGCTTTATGACATGATTTTTGGTTCAACTTTAAAGGGATTGTGTTTTCTAAGTCACCTCGTATGCTTGTTGCAAGTGCTACTGTTGGCTTTGGAAAAGTTTTAAATATCTGAAAATCTTTTGGGCACTACTGCAAAAATGGGCAGTATTAGTTATAATATTTTTCTCTCTGCTGGATCGCTCGGGTTTATTTTTTCTGTTTACTTTTTGTTGGAGTTGAAACTTAATATACTTGGTTGAAAGAAAATGAAAATGAAAATGAAAAGAACCATAAAAAAGACAGAAATAACGGAAGCAAATCAATTGTAAGCCTCACTGCATTCATGGCACAATATTACCCATAATAATCATCTGATACTGAAACTGGCATTATTTTGTTCCCACTTTTTCTACATTTACTATAGATGGAACTTGTTACTCTTGCTAGTTTCCTTCTCTTTACTCGACCATTTAAGTAAACTTTGCTAATTGAGATTTCTGCTCATTTTTGCATCATTGTTAGAAGATCGGGTGAACATTATTGGAGCACACTTGACTGCTGCAAATGAAGCTTCTGTGATGAAGCCATCTCAATCTTTTACTAGGACTCGCCCGCCTATCACAACCCATGTACTGGATGTAGCTCGTGGGTCACCGGCTACTGGAATCGAAGTACAGTTGGAGATGTGGAAGAACAATCAACAACGACCATTGTTTGGCAAGGCAGATTTGGGCGGTTGGATGACTCTAGGGTCTTCAACGACAGATAAAGATGGACGAAGTGGTCAGTTGATAAATATGGTCGATGCTTTAAGTCCAGGGATGTACCGGATTAGTTTCAACACTGGAAAATATAATCCCTCAGGATTTTTTCCGTACGTCTCTATTGTCTTCGAAGTCAGCGAGTCGCAGAAATTTGAACATTTTCATGTTCCTCTTCTACTTTCACCATTTTCGTTCTCCACTTATCGTGGAAGTTAACTAGTTTCAACCCGCAAATAAATCTTGAATGTAAAAACTTGAATATTTCTGCCTATCTTTTTCTACTTGCGGATGTGTAAAACCTGCTTGTTCAAATATGTAACATATCGATTGCATATATATCAATAAAATTCCCACCACAGTGGTAGAATTACATATATTACATACGTCGACCTACTATATAATTAGTTTAGACTACTCCAGACTCAACCAAACACAAACACAAATATTTTGCATAGGGATGTTTTAAGAGTAGAGGCATATATTTATACAGGCCTGATTTCCAGACTGTGAGCAATGCTCACAATGGATTGGAAATCAGACACGTATATTTACATTATTGAACAGGCATTAGGATTCTCGTCACTAAACATTTGAGGTGCATATACATAATGAATAAAATATGGAACTTCGCCCTCTTTGGTTTTTACCTCTACTTTCTTAACTTCTTTAAATTCCACAACTTTTTCTCCAGATTTCTCTTCAAACTTAACTATTTCTTTCTTTTCTTCCTTCTTTTCTTCTTTCTTCTCTACTTTCTTTTCCTTTGGAGATATAATCTCTGCATATTTGTGCACCCTTTTTCGCATATATGTCAATAACTTTTCAGGTTCAATCACCCCTTCCACCGTTATAGTTTGAGCTTTAATGTCTGTTTTTACATTGTGAATACCTGCACATATTAATAATGAAATTTTACATCGATTTTTTGGACACGAGAAAAATAAAATATATCATTGCGTACCTTTGTGCTTAATCAATCTTCTCTTCGCCTCACGCTCGCATTCATCACAATGCAAGTAAGTCTTTACAGTCACTGTTTTTATGGTTTCCTTCTCCTTCATGGCGGCCAGTAAAAGAATTTCATAAAGAAATCAACTCAGTGACTCAAATAATTATTTTCTTTTACGAAAAATGTATATATTCTAAGGATGGATGCCTAATATAAAGCAGAAATTTAATTTAATTATTGGGAATACATTAGAAATATAACTTATGTTTTTATGATCACCAAAGAGGCATACTTGTAACAATATCATTTAGAAATTTCTAACCTTTTTCACATCTTCCGTTGTCTTCGTCTTCGTCTCCGATATGATCTCAACTTTTTTCTTACTCCATTTCTGTAATTTTGCATGAACTTTCTTTGCATCAATGGCCCCTTTAACTGTGATCTCACCTTTTTCAAATTTGGTATCCACGCTTTGAACTCCTGGAGTCATAAAATATTGAGCTGCCTATTATGCATGTTTTATATCGGTGCTCATACTAGAATAATTAGCTGATCTAAATTTACAAATTATTATAGGCATCGTCGAAAGTGATAAGATCACGTTGTTGGGCTCGAATGCAAGGGTGGGTCCAGGCCATGGCTTGACCGGTCCCAAAACCCTAATAGGCATAAGAGAGATGCTACTTGTCCAGGGATTAAATCCTGGGTCAAACCAAATGGCTCCCCTATCAGCAGATCCCCCTCCAATAGGGGGCGCCATTTGACCCGGGATTTAATCGTGGAACAACCAGCTATTCTGTAGGTAAAATTAGGGTTTAACATACCAAATATACCATAAATGTCGACAGATACTAATTTGCAGCCACACCCAAATGCTTTCAGCAATAGAAAAACTCACCTGGGAGTCTCAAAAGAGGCTTCTCAATGTCACGTGCACATTTCGGACAGTGCAGATAAGTTTTGTAGACAACAGTAATTATTTCAACTTTCTTTTCTTCTTTTGACATCCTTAGACGCCAGACCACTAGAGGGAAACAACAGGAATTATAACAAAAAATACCATAAGTTGGATTAATTGGAGAAAGAAAACCAAAAAGAAGAAGAAGAAGAAGAAGATTCAACAGCAGCTTCTTGTTATAATTTAATGTTGCTTGATTGACAAAGCAATTTTGTTGGTGAGGTTTGCTTGTAGTGGCTCACCAGAATGTTGAAACTTGATCAATTACACTTTATTATTTTTATTACCTACTCCTATTTTGATAATTTCCAACCGATTTAGAGTTAATAAAGCGAAATTTACACAATATACTCACTCCTTTTTGCTTAATGGGTAAAAAAAAAAAACACTTTTTTGTTGTGAAAAAAATAAAATAAAATAAATATAATTTTGCTATTATAAATAGCTACACACACAAAAATACCACGGATTGAAAATAACATCTATTTATTACATGGGTGTCCCCGGAGAATTGACTAGTATATTGGGCTTAATGTGGGTGTCGCTAGAATGTGTATTTTCGGCTGTTTGGGATGGGAATGGAATTTGCACTTGATGTCCAAGCTTCTATGTCCACGTATTTTGATACTTTAAGTTTGAACTAACATCATAACGTAATACTAAGTTCAGTGACCGTTTGTGAAAGAGCATGAAACTTCAG
>CAIGRS010293908.1:0-15811 GCA_903798395.1 Fraxinus floribunda
GATTTTTTAAAATGCAAAAAAAAAATGTCTTGTTTGGTGTAATTACCACAAAATGTAATATAGAATTACTTCTGATTTAAATCTTCTATTGGGCTGGGCTTTGTTTGGAAGATATTATTTGGAATGATGATTAAAAAAAAAAAATAGAGGCAGCATTGGGGGCCCTTTCTTTCTTGAGCCTCTCAAAATTACGATGCCCAAGGCAATGGCCTAATTTGTCTTGGGCCAGGGCCAGCCCTGAATTCAATGGACTAAGATTCCAACATACCAACATTAACTTGTTGAATATTAGCATTCATTCCGATATATGCTCAACTTTATACCAATAAATGTTTCCAATCATAGGCTATTAAGATAACACAAGCGTCTCCTGAGAGCAACAGTATAAGATGTATCATATTAGCCATCTCATTGAGCTTAAGATGTTCCTACACTCTCTATGGACCATGTATAAAGAATTATATACATGTAAAGTGATAATGTGAAAGCACACGACGATATTTATCTACTTAAAAGAGAGAGAGAGAGAGAGAGAGAGGGAGGGAGGGAGGGAGGGAGGGAGGGAGAGACAAAAAAATGCATTTATTCATCATTATCCCCGATGCTTACACTATTTGAACACCTACTTGAGGGTTGCTTGAAAACACCCCAATTGCTGGTAATTCATATAATTGATTTCATTCAACCGTATACAACACAAGATCTGCTCAGGCAATTCTTCGGCTTTGTTACCCTGGCATTTAATAATAGAAAGCATATATTAACATGACACGTCCACCAGATTTCTTGGAAAAGAAGAAGAAAATAAAATAGAGTGGGAAGTACCTATTAATAAAATAGTTCATAAATTTTATATTGCACTTGCCTGAATTGTAAGTCCAACGTCCAAGACACAGAACTTTAGCCTATCTATGAATGTTTCAAAACCTTTCCTAGAAATGTAGCTGAATCTATGCATATCCAAATCAATCTCAAAATAATTTTCACCCTGCAAAATGAAATCGAAGAACTTGCTCCTAGTTAGTGAAAGTTCCGGCGCTCATTTTTTATGTTAAAATTTCCTCGAATCTGACCTAAAGTTTTTTTAAAGATGGATTAATTTTCTCCAAGACACTTGCAATATTGGACTTTTGTTGTCTCTTACAAACCCAATTGTCATAATGAAATTAGCTACTGAACAACGGGCTCAAACTTACCGAGTAAAATTCATGTTGCGGACGTGAAAGAACGGGTTTCTCATTGTAGGCATTCATGAGCTTCCTCTCTGCTGCACCCAGAGGAAGGTCTTCAACATTTACAACACGACCCAATATCTTTAACCTTTCCCTAAAGGGCACATCCGTCTCTGCACGAAAACCTTTAACTTTCTCTACTTCGTCATCAATTAAACTCTGCAATACAAAGAATTAAAAATATACACGTGAAAAGGAAAAAAGCAAGCCATTGAATATAGTGACTCAAAAATTCCAAGAACATAGTAAAAAACAGATTGAATGTGAATTGACATCAAGTTGAATTTGACAAGCAACAAATGTAACAATCATATAAGTTCATAGAATACACAAACTAAACTGAATTCATAAGTTTCAACTTACCCTAATATTTTCTTGAAGCTGGGCCGAAAATTCCTTAGCATAGGTATCGGAAAGCTTAAAGTACAAAACAAAATTTATTCCTTCCCCGTCTGTTTCACACTGGAACATTGCAGCATGGTATAACGGTATCTGTAAAACCATAGAACTTAGAAGTATGCCAATATTACTATAAAGAATATAAAATGAGACAGTTACTTTTTATAGCATAGAGAAGCAATGTGCTAAAGAGTTTGGATAGAAATAATCACATTCAACGGCATATACAAACGGTTAAGAAACAACATCGTCTTAAATTCGAAATGAATATAAATGTTAAAGAATAGTAGAATTATTTGCAAAAAGGAAGAACTGTATTCACAAGTGGTAATACCTGAACATTCACAACGAGAATGGGTGGAAGCTTTGCTGAAGAATTCATAAAAGGAAGTTCCACAAACCGAGCAACGTGATCAATTTTTTTTGAAGATAAAAATACGTCGACACCAAAAGGATAATATGCGGCGTAATTTGAGGCAAGGACTTTCCTTTTATCCCTGCACAGAAATTGTTCCGTATGAAAGAAACGTAGAAAAAACGGTTATTGATAGGAAGCAGCAAAAAGATTTGCGGACATAGTCACCTGTGGAAAATTATCAGTCAAGATGTTAAAAAAATGACTACAATTCCTTACCTGAAATAGGTCTCTCCCCTAACCTTGAAAGTACCTGGGTCTATGTTGGACCAACTATCATTAGCTCTCTTCCCAAGGGGACAAAATGGTACTTGTGAACCGGCTATTGGTCTTTGCAGAAGTGCCTTTGAAGAAACTGCAAGTCGTCAAAGAAGAGACATTCAAATTTCATATAACACGATTATCGTGAATGAATTGGGGCTGTTTTGAGAGGTTCAGACAAAACAAAATATCTAAATCCTCGACCCACCACTTCCATTATTGAAACTTTGATTTGATGAAGTAATAACACAATACAGTAGTAGGTAAGAACAATATTAGATGTTCTACTTCTCCTGTTGATCAAGAAATAAAATTTTATGGAACAAATGTGGTAGGATCAACAATATGAAATGATCTAGACTAAACTGAAAATCCGAGTATTTGACGCTAATAGTCTGTACAAAGAGAAGAAGTTTCATTTGTACTCACATAAAATGCAAGCAGGATGTCCTTCACTCGATTTGAAGGAGAGTCTCAAGGCAGCCTTTTTCCTTGCACTTGGAGGACTAGAGCCTAGGGATCTTCTCTTTTCAGTTGAGGGAACTGTAGAAGCAAGACAAGGCAAACAGTTGCTTGGGAGAATTCCGCAATTATCCAACAAGCCAGCATCTTCTCCAGCCGAGCACGAGATTCCATCAATGAATACAGGCTCTATCTGTGGTTCATCAGATTTCACTTGGAAATCAGGATAGCTGGAATGAATTGAACTTCTAGCTATTCCGGTGACAGATTCAAGAGAAGAATTCCCCATTGACAAGTCCCCTGTCTGTTCAAGGGAAGAAACACATCTAAAATTGGCTTCACCATCTTTCAGAGAAATGGATGTACCGTCAAAGCCACTTAGAGAGAGCACGTCTGAAGAAATAAATCATGTTTGAAGTTTACAACAAGCATCAATATTCAATTGTAGCGAATAAAATAAATCATATTTCAAAATACCATCGGGAGCGCTTTGATAATCTTCATCGCTACAGTCAGATTCAAGTACAGCAGCAGGGTCAAACCATGATTCTTCAACACTCCCTGGTAGTGCCATCATCAAGTAAATAAACACTTCTAGTCGATCAAGGGGTGAATGATTGCATATTTATTTTATCCGGGATAAAATCAGTGTGTGATTCATTGTATACCAGTGTGAAATCATGAACAATTTTTTATTTTTTAAAAAAGGCTAGAATTGTTGTGAAAAGTAATTAAAATGTCTCCTGAATTTCTATGATTGAAGCTGTAATACTCTATCTTGTTCGATAGCTAATTTAAAAGCTATGCTAAGAATGTAATACACTATGAGAAGAAACTACAAAGACATTCACACCGCGCGCGTGCATGCACACTATTCACCAAAGCTAAGCAATGATCAGCTTCTTCAAATAATATGCTCCATTGTATATATCAACAACAAATGCTTTTTACTGGATAACTAGCTCAATCAAATTATCATAAGCGCATAATTACATAAATTTTCACTTTTCACCATCTTTTCACCATTTACTATAATCTGAGAACACCAATTATGAACTCTTGAGGCAAATGATGGTCCTAGTCCAAATTTGAGCATTGGCAGTTACCTCCGACGTATGATTTCAAGAATAACCAAGTTTATAGCTCAATTAAAGTGGCTTCAACAAATCAGTCGCTCTGAAATGGCACGCAAAGAACTAATCCCCTGCCTTTTTTGTGTCCAAAACTGAATATTTTGGAACTTCAATTCAATTAAAAATCAAATCCCAAATTAAACAACACGAGATGATCTCAGAGTTCCATTCATATCATTTTCCCTTTGTTTCTTTTTCCCAAAATTTTTATTTTTTCGGGCTTAAGTTTCTCTATAATCATACATTTTATTTCACCAGCGATACTCTGCTTCAGAAATTATAAATCACAACTCATCAACAAAATTACTTAATCACCTACCCGAAACCAGACGAATAAATAATCAATATCATCAATGCTAACAACTACAATTCAATCAATGAATCAAACACCAAAACTCAAAACACACTACAACTCACACATATATACAGAGAGAGAGAGAGAGAGAGAGAGAGAGAGAGAGAGAGAGACGCACAAATGGCTGATTTTCATCCATTATTGCTTCTTACGGTGGTATTTGATAGTGTTGATACCATTTTTCCACTTCTGATGCTGGTGTAATTTTTTAAGTCATGTCATACTTTAATCGTTGTTGGCAGGGGCGGAGCCAGCCCTCCAACTTAGGGGGGTCCCAGACCTAGAGTTGAAGGGGTGGGGCTCACGGGGGTTCGGGGGCAGCGCCCCCGAAAATTTTTTTTTACACCNATCAACTTTATCCAAGGATCGATCATTTAAATGAGTAGTATCCCTTTTCCTCATAGTTTTTCTTCTCTTTTTATGCTTCTTCTTCTTCGAAACTCTGAAATCACCTCCTACACAATTCTCATGCCGAGATACACATGCCCCCATCTATGATCTGCCTATCTTCAAAACAAATGTCCTCCTCAAAACAACGTTAAATGTATATTACAAGAAACAAAAATGTCGGGCAATTACTCACAAACATACAAATTTATGCACAAAATGATGCAAGAAATCATTGTAGAGAGAGAAAGCGTGAGAAGGAGGGGAACACCATCAACAACCCTCCTCTTTCACTCTTTCTCTAAATAATGTTTTCCTTTTTTCCCACGCTATGAAGACACGAATTGATCAAAACCCATAAATGCTTGTGCTTTATGCGTGTGAATAAGTAATTTTCAGAGCACAACAAAGAAATCAAGCCCAGGAAAAGAAGAAAGTTAAATTATGAAACTATTAAGTTTGTGTGTAATCACAGGCGGCTGCCATTTGGCTATTTGGCTATTATGTCAAATGCTATGCACATAGCATAATTCAATCTTTTATATGGACAAAAAGGCAACAGGCAAATCGGCGACGGCACATATTTTGTGGCAGGTGTTGAAACGTGGAGGAAAATAGCGAATTTTAGGAGATCGATATTTGTACGTGTTAATGTATTTCTGCGACATTTTTAACGTTAGAATCTCAGCTGTCAGCCAATAAAATCCAAAGCTTTTGGACAAGAAATTCATGTTTTATATATATACAATATATGTACATACATATACAAATGCAAATAATTTAAATGGATGGCATTGGCAGGCCATTTGATTTCTACTCTTCTGTGTGCTGAAATGGCTGGCCGTGATGACTACAAGGTTTTTGGCAGTATTGGGTGAACCTAATTAGTTTTTTTGGGTAAACATTTTAACCAAAATGGCAAAACTTGTCTCATTTTAACTTGGTATAGCTCAAAGGTCGAGCCAACGCCAACATATAGAACAATCACAAAAGAGAACTCTTTTTGTGTTCTTTTATGTGTTTAGATATATCAAAATGTGTCACGTCTAAAAATTTTCGGAGTCATGATGCCTTGTGCAATATAACATGTAAAAGATTTTGGTAAAGAATACGGATTGGTGTAAGTTTTTGAAAGCGTCAATTAGGCTAACAAGCCTAACAAATGGTTGACACGAGCAGCTCAAGTCACTCAGATAAACTTGACACGTAACCTCTACATTTTAATTATTGAATCTTAATTTTAGTCATAATAATGAAAGGAAATATTGAATTGAGTACACATATTTGATTTCTTCAATTATGGTAATTGATCGAGATTTAGATAGTATTGTGGTCAATACCAAAGGTATATGCACTGAATTCATACGCAAAAGGTTAATTGTATTGTAACATATTACCTTAAAAGATTTTTGTGGTAAAGAAAAGAGCATTGTAATTAAATCTTTTTCAATATTTAGAAAACATCATCTTTAATTGAACATTATAATTTTATAGCAATCCAAAAAAAAAAAATATGGATGAGAAAGNTACAAGTATTTAAAGTGTGGATCAGTTATTAATTGGTAGATTTGACACGAATATATTAGTTTTTGAGTTGCCTATACATTTTTTAACGTGTCGATCAAGTTAGCATGCCTAGCAAGTTGGCTCGAAATAAGAAATCAACCAAGAAAAAATTGCGAGTGAGTAGTGTTAGCGCGTAAACACGCTCATCACATAAACATGCAATCTCAATTTTGGTCATAGTAATGAAAGGAAATACTGAATTGAGTACATTGCTTTCTATAATATGGATTCAATTATAATAATGAAGGTTTAGATAACTTCTATTCTACATTCATATGTAGTAAACTCAAATCCAGAAGGTTGCTTCTCTCTAAAATATCAATTCTAAAATTTTGGGATTTAGATGAAATTGTAGTCTATACAAAACACATGTATAATTAGGGGTGACAAATGGCCGAACGACTCGTCTGGGCTCGGTCCATGGGCTAACTCATCTAGAAACGAGTCCTGAGTGAGAGCTGAGTCCAAAAGATTTTTGGACGAGCCTAGTGAGCACGAATGAGCGGCTCGTGGATTGAGTCCCCGAGCTGAGCTCTTGTGCTTGTTAAAAAAATGAGAATTTGACATTTGATCACATTTCAAAAAATATATATATTGCGCTGGTGAGCTCATGCGCACAACCCTATATATGGTAAATTTGAATTCAAAAGGTTAATTGTATTCGACCATGTTACCTTCAAAGTTTTGTATGGTAAGAAAAAGCAATAAAGCTGCAGGGACAGATTTTGAACAGTGTCGCACCCTCTTGGTCAGTTCCTTTTTGAATAATTTTCCGTGTACAACTTTGAGTTATAACAATGAATAACAATCTCTCACAAGGAGGGCGGAGCCCTGAATTATTTTATTCGTGGGCCCCACCCTCATGTGAGAGGTTGTCATTCATTGTTGTAATCCAAGTATTGTACATATAGTATCTTTTTTTTTCTTCTTCCAATCAAAATCTTCGAAGTGTTTTTCATGTTGAATTTCTGTCCATTTTCCCTGTATGTGTAACACTGCACTCACTTCAAAAAAATATTTTCTACTTTTAGAAGACAATTTCTTAAGTTAAAACACTACAATTTTAAAGTAAATCAAAAATTAGATGAGAAAGCAACTTTTGGCTAGGGAAGCAATTCGAACTGTTAAAATCGAAAATCACGGTTAACCGAATCGAATGAGACGAAAAAATCGAACCGATGGTGCAATGGAGTGATTATAGTTTTGATTTTAATGACCCGATTCGGATGGGGGTGGGGCGGGTATGGTATTTAGTGACGGTGTCCCACCCCAATTCGATTACTCGTTAAAAAAAATTAATTGGGCAATTGGGCTTTCCATTATTTTTTTCCAAAATTAATTGGACAATTTTGACAATTCGATTTCCCCAAAATCTTGGCCCAATTAACATTACTAGTAAACCCTTAATTCAGTAGTCTAACTCTAGCACTACACGTTAAAATTGAAAATTGGAAACCAAACTTACATAAAACTCATCCATTCAACAAATGAACCAAATCAGATCCGCCGACGTTCTGCTACCTGTACCTCAGCTTCAAATTGTAGTAATCAGCAACGAAGTCTACCATCTTGTGAGCACACTCCCTAAGTTGTTCTGCGTCCATTGGCTTCAAACCATCTTCTGTGTACAATTCAACAAAACCCATATACATTATACTTAATTGCATTTTCTTTATAATATTATTTAAATATCTGATGCGTGGCTCGAAAAATGTGATTTTTAGTCTATTTTGCTTCCTAGTTTATGCGTTCTCCATTTCTCTATGTTCATAAGAAATAGATAGTCGAATTATTATTTTAGTTACAGAATTAATGTGGCTTTTTGCGGATATTATTAATGAAATTCCAGAATTCAACATATATTTTGGGTTATATTGTTTGCGAGAGCTTGGTAATTTATCAATCTAGCGGGGAAGAATTATTTTTTTATTTCTGCTTTCATTTTTCGTATATCTGTCAAGCAATTTTTATTTTTATAGTTATTGTCATTTGAATTTCTCTATTTGGTAGGTACAAGGGATAGTTTTTTTTTTTTTTTAATCCTTTTTTAGTGGGTCAGAATAAAGAATTTTAATTTTCTACAAATGTAAAATAGAATTTTATTTTCTGTAATAGTGTCTAATAAACTCTTGTTTTACTGTTTTAAGTATGTATTTTCAATTTGTGCAGTTAATATTTCTTATTGTATTATTGCTTTCATTACATTTCTTATTTACTATATATGAATCAACTTTGTGTCTTGACTCTTGACCTATGCTAGTAAGAGATAGGGAAGAATGAAGATTGACATATGTTAGTAAGAGTCTTGATCTATATTGATAATATTGTTTATTAAATTCGAATTTTACATTTGGGAGTTGGGATATTACTACATTACTACATCATAAGCCAATAAAGTGAGCCAATAATTTGCCTTGAGTGATTCGATACTTGTTTGAAAAACTGAAATATAATAATGGTTAATGGCTGACTTTGAAGCTTGTTTTGAGCGGGACCCGTTTGTCTATTTTGGAATATGGAAATTGATTTATGTTCTCCTCAGTGAGTACATCGAAATCATTTATTTACTTGCCAAAAATGATGCTTGGGAGAATAAGAACTTGAAGTTCAAAATTGATGCATTGAAAGATGATTTTGCATTGTAGGGAAAACTAGTTTGTCCCACATGGGATAATATAGTTTGTCCCACATGGGATAATGAATAAAGCAATATACACTTAACATATAATTAAACTTTGGAAGGGCGTAATCATGTGTAACATAGAGACTCTGTTCACGTGATCGCATAGTGGGAGTGCAAATCAAAGATCGAATCAGAACTTGGACATTGAACTTGTGTGTTAATGTGACCTACATACACGAATGTCGGATTGAACGGAGTAAAAATTGGTCCCTTAAGAGTGGGGGTTCAAATCAAAGATCGAATCGGGAATCCAGACCTTGAACTTGTGTGTTTGCGTATATGAATGTCAAACTGAATGAAGTAAAAATTGGTTCCTTAAGAGTGTTCACGTTTTTCGGACTTTGAACTTATGTGCCAGAGTGACCCGTGTACATGATTTTTCCTTCCAACGGACTCTTGAACCCTGAAAATTGAAATGTAATGGTGGGTTAATGGCGATGTTAATTGTATAACACACATAACTGCTTGTTGCAAAGTCACTCATTATGGAGTCCATACCACTCATGTTGGAGACTATGTATAGTTCCAGTTTTTTCAATGTCAAATGCCCACGAATTCCTTCTCTTTCTTGTCTGCATACCACTTTCAGTATTTTGTTTGCAAATAATTTTGCTTCCTATCGAAGCCTTGGTGGTCGTAGTCATATATAATTCAGTTTATCAAAAGTGTTCAGACTCTACTGATTTTTTATTGTTAATTGAGAAACAAACATCCGAACTACACCTCAAGCACCTACAGTGAGATGGTGAATCTATGTAAAGGACATTGTGTAAAACACGGGCCTTGGTTTGCACAATTTTGTCTTTTTAACGATTACATATTTATGCAGTATTATTTTCTGAAATAGTAACCATTATTATATTCTGCTGTAGTACTTGTTCTATTTTTAATTTATATAATTCTGCAAATTATTTCTAGCAATAAACAATGTTCATTGAATCTCTCTCCACAACAATTTGCATTTGTAAGAGTGCTTATAAATTGTGAATTATACTGAATTTTATGGTGTGAGTAAATAAAAAGTATATTTTACCAACTTAAATTATAACATGATATAAGGAAGTGTGAGATTTCATCAAATTTGGCAGTACTATTGTTTTGGTTCGTTTTGTCGAACATGGTTGATGACAAGAGAGACGTAATAAAATTTATTTTATGTAATGTATGTACTATACTATAATAAACGTTTTATTAACATTTAGCTTTTATGTGAACCTTACGTTTATGGTGGAGACTCAACCATTGTTCCCAAAAGTCCAAACTTGAGAGGATTGAAATCCCACACCTTTTAGACCATAACAATACCTCATGGCCCATCCACGGCAGCCCACTCCAAGACGACCTTCACATTATCAGCTAGCCCATCCACTTGGCTGCTAATATTCGACACTTTGCTCGGATCGCCTCTTCAAAGATTCGAACCCAAAACGTGGGATTGCTCTGATACCAATTGGTGGAGACCTAACCATTGTTCCCAAAAGCCCAGGCTCAAGGGGATTAGAATCCCACACATTTTAGACCCCAACAGTTTACATACAAAATCCTATTTCTAAATTCAAACATTGTTTTGGAGCTGTGAGTAGTTTGATGAGTTGAATGCTAGAGTTCAAGAACCAAAAAATCAGTGCAACGATAATTCTCGAGTTTTCCATTAATTAATGAAAATATAAAAGAAAAATCACTTCTCCTATACCAATCCCCACAATTCGAAGCTGGAAAAAAAAAAAGAGAGAAGAAAAAACAGAAAAAAGAGAGCCAAAACAACTCAAAACATATTAACATTCAGCTGTTGGTTTTTTTGCCTCGTATAAATATATATCTCTACCATCAACTACCCCATCATCACAGCCACCTCCGCCACTGCCAGTCAATTTACGCTTAGGCTTGGCCTCTTGCAACATCGACACAACGTCCCTCATTGACGGCCGGTCTGCTGGATTCCGACTCGTGCATAGCAATGCCACCCTAAGAAGTAACCTCATTTCTTCCCTCACCGAAGTACATGTTGCACCGGCTTTTTTATCCAGCACATCATTTATACCATTCTTGATCTTAATCTTGGACCTCACCCAATCGACTATGCTATTTCCATCACCAAATTCTGCCTCGACCGATCTTTTTCCGGTTAAAATTTCCATCAACACCACTCCATAACTGTAAATATCACTCTTTTCATCAACTTGTAACGTATAAGCATATTCTGCAAACCAGAAAACAGAAGTCCATATTATATCTTGAGCCAAAAAATGAGGAAAAATTGTAAAAGCCCATAAAATGTTTGAACTTTTCATCAAAAGTCAATTCTTGCAAACCCTAATTGACAAAGTCTTAGTGGGTCCAAGTACAAGAAAAAGAAATAAAAGTGAAAATTGTAGAAAAAGAGCACTGCACGCTCAATAGTGGGAAATGCACTGAAACAATAGTAAATCACGGCGACTGAGGAAAAAAGAGTAAAATGGGCTGTGCTCCACCACGCTTCTTGTTTACTCTAGCATGCACATAAAGTGTGTGTGAGTGGGTGGGGTGGGGTATCCTTGCACCTCCCATGCACTATGGTTATAATTCGAACTTAAAATGAAAATTAATCTAACATATTGATGTGGTTAAGATCAAACTTAATAAATTATTTATCCAAATTTAGTTTTTTATAATCATAACGCTCTCCTTGATTTGAATTAGACCTCAAAATATCATGTTTCCATAAACGACAATTTCTCTTTGTTAAGATCACTTTTCTTGGAGCCTTTCGTTTGTTCTATTTGCTAGTGTGATCCAAAAGGAGCACTTCCTATTAATTTATTTAGTTCAAGAATAATGAAGCACTTTATGACAAAGACACAAGATCGACCATCCATTAAGCATATGGTACTACCACATTAAGCACCCAGGGGTCACATTTCATCACCCTACAAAACGAACAAAAACTAACATGACCAAAGATCATTAATAACCCCCACCCCCAAGGGAAAAAACAAGAAAAGAAACTTTGAATACTAAATTATAATAAGTGTTCACAAGCATATGATTTCAAGTTATTAGGGCTCGATTAAGGTTGCAAATAACTAATATAATTTAAAGTTAATTTCTTGAAAATTAAAAATAATAATAATAAGACAATACCTGGTGCTATGTAGCCGTAGGATCCAGCAATCACTGACATCGATTCATCTCTGTGAATTAGCTTAGCCACCCCAAAATCAGCCACGCGAGCCTCCATGTCCCCGTCTAAAAGTATGTTACTAGGTTTGAGATCGCGGTGCACAATCACCGGATCACAATCATGATGGAGATAACATATTCCTTGAGCGACCCCTAGTGCAATCTTGTACCTAGTGAGCCAATCAGCCACCAGATTATCGCCCTTGTTTTTGCAATGCAACAAGTCATCCAAGTTTCCATTAGGCATGTACTCGTAGAGAAACATGGTACATTGATTGTTGCAACAACATCCTAACAATCGAACAATGTTTCGATGTCTCACATTGCCTAAAACTTCCACCTCAGCCAACACTCCCCTCCTCTTCGTTATCATGTCTTTGTTCTTCCCCCAAAGCTTCTTGACGGCTATGGTCTCCCCACCTGGCATATCAGCCTTGTACACGGTCCCCGCGGACCCCATCCCAAGGACTTTATCGGTCATGTTTAGACACTCTATTACATCGTCGGCCGTGAAATTCAATCTTTGAAATGCTGTCAACTTCCATGGCCCTTCGTCTCGATCATCACAAAATTTGTGGTCATATTTAGCTTGGAAACACCTGCTACCAACAACTAGTATGAACAATCCAATGCCAAATGCTGCAGCCATGATCCAAACAATTGCGCCCGCAGTCTTCTTAGGCTTCTGCCGTACCTCCATCGCCCCAGCGGCTAGTCCATCTTTCCGGCAAGGCTTCTTAAGAATGCCTCCACAAAGCCCTTCATTCCCGGAAAACGAGGATGGATGTAGAATCGAAAACGCTGATCCTGAGGAGGGGATAGGTCCTGTGAGCTGATTATATGACACATTGAAATTCTCTAAGGTGCTACAATTATTGAAATTCGAGGGAATTGCCCCTGTGAGAAAATTGTGTGATAAATCAACATCAGTGATGGAGGGAAGTGTAGAAATCTCCCAAGGAATAATTCCTGTAAGCGAATTTCGACGTAAATTGAAGAAAACGAGCTTGTCACAATGACCAATGTCCCATGGAATGCTACCACTGAGGTCATTTCCATCTAAATAAATCTTGTAAAAACTTCGACAACCGATGAAGTCTGGAATAGTCCCATTTATTTTTGCAGAACTAGCCAAGAATATCTGCAGACTTGGTGCGCTCCAGATGGTATCAGGCAATGCAGAATAGAACGAATTATCCGATATGTCCAAGAACGCCAACTCCGCAGCATTGCCAAGATCCTTGGGAATTGGCCCTGAAAAGAAGTTGTTGCTTAAATCAACATATGTGAGATTAGGCAGCAAGCCGAATCCAAAAGGTATCGACCCGTTAAGCTTGTTGTTTTGAATCCTGAAACGCGATAACGCCGTGCAATTTGCCAAAGATGAAGGTAGTTCACCAATGAACTGATTTTCGAAGAGGACGAGTTTTATCAGGTTTTGGCCGAGGCAAAGATTTGGAGGGATTGGCCCAGACAGTGAATTTGTAGAGACATCAAGTCTTTGTAACTTTGCATTTGAACCTAATTTTTGAGGTAAAATTCCTGAAAGTGAATTGTTCCAGAGAAATAAGTTTACCAGGTTGGGAAGTTCACCTATACCTTCAGGAATTTTACCTGTCAAATTGTTTCGCATCAATGACAGATTGTATAGCTGTTTTAATTCTGAAAATTCACTCGGGATTTCGCCTGACAGGCTATTATCTGATAAATCAAGAATCTGGAGAGATTTCAATTGAGCTAAACTCACTGGAATTGAACCCGAAAAGTGATTCCTGAAAAGCAACAATGTTTCCAGCTTATTCAATTTGCTCAAATCATCTGGAATCTTGCCAGATAAATTGGCTGCAGAAATATCAAGATATAGTAAATTTGATAAACCCGAAAACTGCACCGGAATTCCACCGGAGTACACATTGTATCCCAATTCTACATGCTCTAGCTGATTCAAGAAGCCTAATTCAGCAGGAATTGGACCTATCAAGACATTTCCTTGCAAGTACAGAGATTTCAAATTCAAAAAGCTGCCAAAACTTGTGGGGATTGTACCATTAAAATAGCTCCCTCCGAGGTTGAGGTACTCGAGATTCTTGAGAAAAACGAGTTCTTCAGGCAAAGGGCCTGTGAAATTGTTGCTATATGCATTACAGAAAGTGAGAGACTTTAGTCTTGAAATTCCAGGTGGGAAACTTGAATTGAACAAATTGTGACTAATATCAAGTGTTTTGAGGTTTGGCAATTCAAAAATGGCAGGCTGAAGAGGACCATCCAGGGAGTTTTTACTTAAATTCAAGTGGTGCAAATGAGACAGGTACTTAATATCAGTTGGTATGGTGCCTGAAAGGCTCCTCCCTGAGAGGTCCAAATTTGTGATTTGATTGGTTTTGTGGTCACATTTGATGCCTGACCAGGTGCACCATATGGGCTGGAATCCAGGCCTTGAGAAGGCAGTCGAAGGGTCCCAATCTTGGAATGTGTTGAGAGGGTCTTTGAGGGATGATTTTATTGAAAGAAGGGAGATAAGTTGGAGAGGCGACTTCGAGGCGGCGGCGGCAGTGGTGGAGAAGACTAATGAAATTCTAACTAGAATCAAGAAAATGGAAAATGAAAAAAGGGAAAGAAAATTCATGGTTTTGGAATTGAAGAGGTAGTAATGGTTGAGAAATGTATTGTGTTAAGACACGTAAATTTAAGGAAGTGAAGGTTTTGATGATGGTTGGCTTTGCTTTTTTGGAGTGCTGTATGCAGATGGTATTTCATCATGATTGTAGAGAGAGAAAGAGACAAAGGGAGTGAAACATGCATATATAGAGAGAGAATCAAGAAACAGGAAACAACCATTTCTTCTTCATCTTCTTCTAAATACTTCTATTTCTAACATACAGACACAATTCTACATAATAAGAAGAAACGGTTTGTTTTTCTCTCTCTTCAATATATATATATTTTCTTGAATTTCTTTCAAATCTTTTTCTTTTTATTCTTTCCACTTTTCATCATTCCTTGTTTCCTTTATCTTTGGCCCAGCTTCAGCATTTTGGTATATATGGGGCAAAATAAGGCACTGTTTTTTCAGGATCCAAGAAAGTGAGTACAATTCCCACCATTTCCCCTTAAGTCTCTTATTCTTGGAACAATTTTCTTCTTCTTTTTCTCTCTTTTTCTTTGTGCAACATTGTGTGATCAAAGTGACTCCAAATAAAGATCATAATAAGGTCGGGGGAAGTATTGACGGTGATTTCCAAGTCTCATAGAATTGATACATTGATATAGAAATAAAGACATAGAACGTATCGTCGATTACTCGATATAATCAAATGATAGTTATAGAAACATTTTCTAGCAAATGTGAGATGCAATACAGAGCTAATAGCCCATACTAAAGAATGAATGAAGAAATGCAAGTGCGTGTTTATCAAAAGTCCAATTCTAGACACATGGAAGATTAGTAAGGACAAGAACGTAATTGTACGTTCGATGAAAATTTACTATCTGAACTAATAGCCCCTCACACAAAAGAATAAACAATAATTCTATTTGTACATAATTTTGTACAACTTTCTTGACAAAATGGCCAATTTTGAAAGTTGTAAAATTTTTTTTGTACAAGTAACACTTCTCAAGAATAAATGAAGATTTGTTACACCTCTTTATCAAAAGTCTAGCTTATAGACAGTTGCACTTAAGACAAGGTCAAAAACTTAATTATATATTGGTGCAAATTAGGAATCCAACCTAATAAGCATTGTACAAAATAATAAA